>JAUNZO010003702.1:0-71761 GCA_031894775.1 Chloris gayana
GAACACGCATCTATCTCTGATCGATGATTGAGTTGCTGCCGATCGAACGCGCTTACCGGCAGTGAGCCACAGATCGAAAAGGCAGGCTTGGATGCTGCAAAACTTGCACGCGATCCCAGAATTAAAGCCCTTGTCTTCCCGGAGCGTGCACTACTCCGACACATGTGGCTCTTGCAAAAGAGACATGCATGGCAAAGGTTGCAGCCCTGACCTGCACAGCGCCCTGGATCTATCGTCACTGCTACTCGCATGTATGCACTAATTAAGCCAGCCCATAGCAGAGACCCTCCGATCCATATCGGCAAAATTTGCCACAGGACACTCTTCAATGGCGGTCTTTGTCAGAACACACTCTTCAATCATGGTTTTGCTAGAACACACTCTTGAATTGTGGCTATTTGCTAAAACACACTTAATATTGATTTTTTTGAGTGAGAACTTTTCAAATGACAAGTATATATACCCCTGCTGCTAGTTTAAGCATATTATCAATGTTTCTTATAAGAAGTATTATTATTATCATATATTGTATGGTTCCAGTCATACACATATTAGCCACATAGTAAAATAAGTTTGGCCACATACAAGTTTATGAGACACAACAAAATATTATGTTAAAAAAAAGAGGCACAACAAAATATGTTTAAGCCACTTTGGCCACGTACAGGTTCAGCACTCGGAGGCGGGCTTGGCTGGGCGGGACGCGTCCGCGATTCGGGTGTCGACGCACTTGGCTAGACGGGACGCGTCAGCGATTCGGGCACTTAGCCAGATGCCTAGTGGCTGATGGAACGACACATGGTTGATTTCTTTTTTCTCTATTTCTTTTCAACGCCTGGTTGATTTCTTTTTTGTTTTCTCTCTATTTCTTTTCAACATGAAGTGGGCGCTGCCTAGCGGCTCACGGATAGGCGCTGGTTGATTTCTTTTTTTTCTCTCTATTTCTTTTCAACATGAAGTGAGGGTGTTCTTGTCATTTGAAAAGTTATCTCTCTAAGAAATCACTATTGAGTGTGTTTTAGCAAATAGCCTCGATTCAAGAGTGTGTTTTAGCAAAACCATGATTGATGAGTGTGTTCTAGCAAAGATTGTCATTGAAGAGTGTCCTGTGGCAAATTTTGCCATCCATATTAGGTTATACTTTTGTTTCCCACGTCCCTAGCTGGTTAAGAAATCCAGTAAATCTCTTCTAGTCTCAACATTGTTGTAGACTGGTGATCTAAACGACCCACAGGAACGGGCAACAAAGTCAGACGAAAGAAAAAGTAGATACAAAAGAAAAGGAGCATGTCAAAGTATTAGTACGACAGCTCCTGTACTAGTACAGATTTACGTGTCCTTACTGGCGTCCTGCGACCAAATTAATCGCGGCATGGAAACGAACAAAGATCCTCTTCTCCGTAGCTTCCCTGGACCACATTCCGCTTTCTCGTGCACACCCACGCCATCAGCCGGGCTGCCATGGCCAGACCCACCATCCTGGGAGTGGCAGCAGTGCGCTTCATTGGCAATCATGGCAAGTCCTACTGCACATGCCACTGCCGGTAGCTAGGTTTTCCCATCGAGCTCTCTCGCCTCTTTCATCTCTCGATCGTCGTCGTCGTCGGTGATTTGTTTTCGCATGCAACAGCCGTACGTCCGGCGATCTCATGCATGCGTTGCTAAGCTCATATCATTAGATTAGATTAATTGGCCCCTACCCCATGTTTAATTCCTGGCTCCGCCCTTAATTAGCCATAACCAAATCCAGCTACGAGAGATCGATCGAGGTGCAGAGCGGCAACCACATATCACATGAAGAGGTTCAGAATCGTCTCGTCGGCCGGGAGGACAGCCAGTCGCAGTCATCTAGACAGTGATTCACTTTGAGGGACGAAACTTCGCGGAAAGAGCTCGGCTTGCCCGTTTGGGCAAGATTCCTCGCTCTGCCGCTCTCCACCCGTGCTCACCAATTCTGTGAAGCATCATCATCATTGCGCCCTATTCCATCGTGCCAATCTTTTTCTCTCGTTAGCTTTCTTTGTCTCTCTCTCTCGTTCGACACCCATCAACAAAGTCGACGGAGTGATTAGAGTTGCTACTACCCGGCGCGGCTTGACGGACACGGGATGCTGTGCGGAGTAGACACCGACAGTTCAATTGACGAGACTACACAGGTGGGATGCACCTACTACGTACCTAATGACGAAACTGATAATACCGGCTCAGCTAGGCTAAAAAGAGAGCACTATCTCATGTTTGGCTTACTCCGTCAAAGAGTACAACAAGATGGAGCCATGTCACGAACAAGTACCGTACCTTTGCTAGCATCTCAATGATGGAGTCTTCTTTTTTCTTTTGTCTAGACCGTGTACAGTTATTAACTGTGTAGTCCTAGCTATGGGGGCTTTCTAACAATTGATAGCTAGTTATCTTGGATGCCAAAGTTATAATCATCACAAGCAAGCATAGTTTAATACTTCTTGGTGAAGCCCTTAACCATATATCCAATCCTGTAAAAGCTACTCTATATGATTTAACTATTCTTGACTATTAGCTGAGAAAAAATAATGGTCATTATTTTGGACCAGAAAACTTCTATTAATTATGTGCGGGTCAAGGATAATTAGAAAATACATCATGGTCTTGTTTTGTAACTTAAGACGATGAAAAATATATATGCTGGTTGGTAGGAACTTGCTGCGACGAGTTTTGGTATCTATCACAGTAGCACGCATAGTTGGGCCAGAAGTCTGATTTGGCTTGTTGACAGGAGATATGTACATCTTGGATTATTGATCGGTGGAGACTCCCAAGTCAAGAGTTTGACGGTAATTAATCCTGAGTAGTTTTCTGGTCCAAAATAATGGCTATTATTTTTTCTCAACTAATAATATTAATATTATTTATTCATATAAAATTGTGTTAAATACACTAAAAATTGACTAGAATAATAATGATGATGATTAATCAAATTTAAAATAAATATTTTATAACAAATTCATGTAAAAATTGACTAGCTTATTAGTTACGATGAATTTTTGTATTATAAACATATTATTTTGACAATATTATCCCTACTAATGACCATTAGTTGTTATCTTCTAAAATTTAATCTATACCGTTGGATCCAACTAATGACCATTAGTTGTGAAAAAATAATGGCCACTATTTTGGACCAGAAAACTCCTAATAATCTTTTGCACGATGGCTTTTACATCTCATCTTCACAAAAAATGGGAAGCATGCTCAATAGGCTGACTCCGTAGTGTAGATGATATAGCCTCTTATTTTCTACTGACTTCACATGGCTGCCTTGCACACTTGTTTAATCGTATAGTTCTGATTTATCTCTAATTTTTTCTTACTACTACATATTGCATATCTTCTTGATACAGTTCAATTTTTCTTGCTAAACATAATTTAATATTTTTCCATGATAACTCCATATATTTTCATCTCCCAGCCCTATCACCATGTATAGTAGTAAAATTTTACTACTCTCCGCTCCCCTTCTGAAGTTATCCCCTTGAGTTGCAATGATATATGAGGCCTATTACAAACCTATAAACGAAGAGCGATACTTGGAGAAATGAACCACAGACTAACTGCTGCCAACCAGACTCTTGTGCAAGTCTCTTGACCGCCACCTGCGACGTGCTAGACTTGCTAGTCAGCCGCGCACAACGTCGTTGTTGATCTCTCGGGCAACGGTTGTCATGGAGGATGGCCGTAAAGCGGGGTCCAACTGCACGCACCTGCCTGCTATTTTCCCCAGCTGCATGCAACGGCAGAACGAGAATAATTGATCGATGGGTACGAAGAACTGGCGCTTGAAAGAAAAAAGGATTCACAGGCGATGGGAGAGACCAACCTTGTACGCTTGAGCAGGACAGTACCGATCTCCAAGCTTTGGATCGATGCACCCATTGAGTGTACCTTTGGCCAGCAATGGAAGTGCCTGATCCATGTCACCATTACCAGATAATCAATACGCCCATTTAATTGGAAGCTCTTGTCGAACTAATTGTGCCTCATGGTGTCAACTGTCAACTGAAACACAAAATTTTTTCTGGTTAGTTTTGCAAGACAGAGTAAACACAAGGGGCCTTTTAAAGAGAAACAACATGTATCTGGAAGAATATGATTGTGAGTAATGCATTTTGCAAAAGGAAGAATCTTTGCAACATCTTTTTTGAAATGTCCATTTGCTAAAAGATGCTGGCAAATTATTGGGATTTCATATCCAGCAACCTTGCTACCGAGGGCTGCTTTCTCTTTATTCAGAAGAAAACTAAAAGTTCCCCTTGCAATGGAGGTGATGATTATTATGACCAGTATTTGGACTACACGTAATGACTGGATTTTTGAAAATGAAGATCCAACAGTTCAAAGGTGTAAGGGCAAGTTCATTAGAGAGTTTTCTCTTCTTCTTCATAGGGCTAAGCCTAAGTTCTTACCTCACATTAGAGAATGGCTAGAGTCAATTATGTAATGTTTTCTTTATTTTCTTTGTTACCCTTGTAAGACTTCCAATCTTTGATTTAATAAATTATCTGTAGGGTCTTTGGACCCTCCAGTTTCATAAAGAAAACTAATTTTGTGACCGAAGAAAGAAACTAGCATGGTGTACGTACCCAGTGAACAAGATATGTTCCCTTCTCACATGGCAATCTACCCGTGATGAGCTCGAGAAGTACCGCTCCAAAGCTGAATACGTCCGTCCTCTTACACAGGTGCCTGTCCTGACTGGGAAGAAACTGGCCGATTGTTCTAGTGAGAGGATTTGTAACATAGACATGAGAGCTAGTAGCTAAGTATGTACTCCAGCGCTATCCACAGGATAGGCCCGGAAGAACCACCAATTTTTTCGTAGGCGCGATTGATCTGGGCCTCCCCGAACATGTTGTAGACGGTGATCTTGGCCCTGAAGCCGTCGAAGAGGAGCATGTTTGCTGACCAGACGTCCCCGTGCCGCACCAGCGATTGCATCTCGTAGTACATGTACGCCAGGCCCATCGCTGCATCCAGAGCAATCCGCACACGATGAGGCCAGCTCAGGTTCACCGCCGACTCTCTGCTCTGAGCTCTGGCCGACCGCGCCTCCTCCCTAGTCCCTGCCAATTAAGTGTCAATTATATTGTACATGATGAGAAATGAAACCAGAAGCGGGTCTAGAATCATAGATAGTTTTCCGTGCCAGGAGTGAATGTTCTGCCTTGGGCGTACTGTGCAGTACATCGTATAGCGTTTCCATGGACGCAAACTCATAGAGCAGGATGGGGGCACGTGTCCCCGGTGACAGTGTACCCGAGCAACCGTACAACGTTATCGTGCTTGAACAGCGATAAGACTGGTATCTGCACACACAGCAAGGCTAGTTATATAAGTAGGCATCTCGAGATTAAGGACTTAAGCAGGAATAAGTTAATTAATGTCGACTTGTCACTTGGTTGGACATACCTACTCTTTGAGGATCGCGATGTTGGACGCGTCCCACCAGCCACTGCCGGTCGGGTAGTCGAACCTCTTGGCGGCGGCGACGAAGCCGTTGTGAAACGAGGCCTTGTACACCGTGGCGATGTTCCCCTCCCCGATCAGCCCTGCGGATGAGGAAATTGCCTGTGGCCGTCCGTATCTCTTGGACCGTGAGCTCCACGGGCATGGCAAGGGTGTCTACGCTGATCGCTGGGCAATCATGCATACTAGCTTTCTTCTTGGACAAGCAAAGACCCATCGCAGGCGCAGGATGCGAACCTTAGCTTGTAGGGCTCTCGGAGATGGAGATCGAGGACGAGGAGTGAGGTCGGATTGTGCTTGTGGCCAAGAAGTAAACCTAGCACTGAAAGTGAAAGGAGAGACACGACGATTGACCTCCTTCGTGTCGATCACTTCGTATGACCCTCCTTCTCTTGGTTTCTATCATCACCATCGTCTCAAGCACCAGACTGGACTAACTGCTGGAAGCTTCGTGGAACCAACCTTGGTTACCCGTTCCGGCAAGAACATGTCGGTCATCACGGGCTCTTGCGTGACAGCCCTGCCCAAACTTGGTGTCACCCTCAATCAAGCAGCAGAATCAGACTGGACTACTTCGCTGGCCGGTCTTTGATAAAGAATTGTCAGAGACCCATGCGCTCTAGTCAACATTAATTTCTCCATTTTTTATATACACTTTTATGTATAGGAGTTTTCTGGTCCAAAATGATGGCCATTATTTTTCTCAACTAATGACCATTAGTTCAATGGCAGTTTAATAATTGTACTAAAAATTAATATTTTTTATTCATACAAACTTGTGTTAAATACACTAAAACTTGACTACAATAATAATGATGATGATTAATCAAAGTTAAAATAAATATTTTATAACAAATTCATGTAAAAATTGACTACTTATTATTTATGATGAATTTTTATATTATAAACATATTATTTTGACAATATTATCGCTTACTAATGGTCATTAGTTGTTAACTTCTAAAATTTAATCTACACCGTTAGAACCAACTAATAGCCATTAGTTGAGAAAAAAATAATAGCCATTATTTTGGACCTGAAAACTTCGCACTTTATGTAAGCCTTTTGTTGTAGCATATCTAATCCACGGAAGCGATGTTTTGGTATCTAGTACAACAGCATACTAGCATGCATAATTAGACCGCAGATGTCTGATGATTTGTTATCTGGAAAACAGTAGTCAGCAAGCAGCTGCTTAATTGGATTTGTGAAGAACTCCCAAGTCAAAAGTGTGATTCTACTTAGAAAGAAAATGTGTTATCCTTTTATAGCGATTCATACGCGTATATATAATCAGGTGCCATCAGGAAGTGGATAACTAGAAGGGATAATGCTCAAAATCTCAATTATGCTAAACTCAAATGAAAGAATGTCTAATGCTTACCCGTCAGACATTTGACACAAAGTTCCGTCAACACCGTCTCAATAACGTGACATCTCCCAAATTATTATGAGGGTTGTTATGTCTTCGTCCATTAGCATTTGAGTCGAAAAGAACTACTCACAAATAGTGTACGTGAACTTCCCATGACAAAAAGGTACGTGAACTTACCACCGCTGTCAATCTCTGCAGCCCTTCACCGGAGGACGGTGAGTTGTGTCATGATTGGACAAGCCGTCAGCCGAGACTTATCACTGGCGTAGGAGGCAACGAATACGAACTGGGAGCCGGTTGGGTTGTGAGAGATGACCAATTAATCAAGTGGGTGGCGATCGAACACGACGTGTCGCTCGCGTGTTGGACGCTGTGTTCATGTGACGCCCTCTCTTCCTCTCTGATAGTTCCGTTGCCTGGGCTAGCTCTATGACTTTTAATTTGACGAGAGTAGCTGGACGCATTGGAGTATTGATTGATGATATTATCTTGCAATGCAGCAGAGATCCCGGAGTCTCAGCGGGCGGTCGAGGCTGGCGACTTGTGGACCGGCGATCGACGAACCATGTGTCAGTGCTACTGCATGCGAGTGGCCGCTCCGCTGCAACCCTTGGCACCCTGGCTAGAACGAAGCTCCGGATCCAGATCAATTTTCGAGATGACAGTCGAGCAGAGATCAATCAATTTTCTATAAGTTTCCTTTTACTCTTTTCCTGGATACCAAGTTACCAACATCAAATGTTGTCTCCTGCTTCTTCTTTTTTTCCAAAAATGTGTCCTACTGACATCATAATATATAGGCAACGACTGCTGTGTACGTAACCCATCTAATTAAGCTCAGCTGACCGCCGTTTGTTGATGGCCGGGTAGTGGTAGACTAGCTAGTCAATAGTCATTATTGACTGGACTTAATGCGGGACGAAGCTTCGTGGAAACAACCATGTTGCCAGTTTCGGCAAGAGGCTAGGCTGAACGCCTTTGTGCGCTAGCCCTCCCCGAACCAGTGCGGTGTCGCTCTCTCTGCAATTAAGCAGCAGACTCGGACAGGCACAGTAACTGGATTACTCGCGTGTCGTCACGAGCCAAGGCCAAGCAGCGCGCGGTTTACTGGGAGACAGCGCGGAGCACGATCACCAGCGGCAGAACGATGGAGACCACGATCGAGCAGCAGCGTGCTCTTGGACCACCTCCTCCATCCCATCGCAGGTCCTTTATTTGCTCTCTCGTCGTTCTCATAGGGGTGTTCGGTTTCCTCTAAGACTAAAGTTTAGCTTCTAAAATTTAGGTTAAACTTTAGCACTTCTTGGAGAGCTAAAGTTTTGTCTCCTTTTAGCCCTTCTTTCTCTCTAGAGCTAAAGATTAGTCCAAATTTTAGCCCTTCTTGTCGTTTTCTAGAACTAAAATTTAGTCTAAAGTTTAGTTTTAGCCCTTTAGCCTGTGAAAACGA
This sequence comes from Chloris gayana, assembly GCA_031894775.1. NCBI lineage: Eukaryota > Viridiplantae > Streptophyta > Magnoliopsida > Poales > Poaceae > Chloris > Chloris gayana. Next base: position 8,322 of record JAUNZO010003702.1, read on the forward strand.
ACACCCCTAGCACACCTTCACTTTTCATCGGCCCTGACCCTGAGTCCCTGACCTCTCAAACTTTTTGGCACGTCCATATATGCATGCGCACTGAATTGAATAGGCAGGCTAGTTCTATCTAATCTGACCGCGTAACGCGAAGCTTAGATTCGTTCATTCCACACTAGCATGATAACGAGATACCCGCCTTTCTTAAATTCCACACCGCGACATAAAGCTCCATGTATCTTTACATCACGATCGATTAATAAGTACTACTCCATAATATGTAACACTAACAATTTTCAGTGACCACAGCTTCGTAAATAACAAATAAATTGGGTAGTAAATAACTAGAGAGCTCCACACATGAACTACTTGTTATCATTACCGGTTAATAATAGAGAAGTTTTTCGATCCACAATACTTGCAAGTAGTTTTGAAAAAATACTTGTAAATAGTTTAAGGGTATTTTTATAATTTTACTAATAATTAACGGATTTGTATTTTTTCATGAAATATAATTTAGATATATGAACCACAACTCTATTGTAAGAATAATATTGAACACATTATTAACATCAAAGATTAACTACATTACTGATTTTCATTTATATTATCACAAAAAAAATTAATCATGATAAATCTATCGCTTTAACGATAATACCCTCAACATGGTAAAATACTTGTAAGTAGTTGTGTATTTCCGATCTCAAATCTCTACCGTTGAATCAAGTAGTTTTGGAAAACTACTTGCAAGTATTGTGAACCGAAAAACTACTATAATAATTAATCCCTTAATTACAAGTTACGAAGAACTCAGGCTACACATATCTCTATACGGTACTACTCTCAACTACCGTACGCTAGCCACTCTCCTTGTCATTGCCGCCTACTAGCTAGGCTCGAAGGACGTCGTTGATCTCTCCAGCAACGGTGCCCATGGATGGCCGGTCCTTGGGGTTTGGCTTCACGCACCGAACTGCTATTGTACCGAGCTGCATATTAAATCGTACGGTACAAATCAGATTAGTTAATTCAGTGTGCACTGGTAAGAACAGACGGTGCCAACAGTTATATGCAGAGACCAGACCTTGAGAGCTCCAGCAGGAGAGTACTGATCGCCAAGCTTGGGGTCGATGCATTCCTCAATTCCTCAATTCTACCTTCCGCAAGAGTACTTTTACTGATATGGAGCATTGGAACTGAATTGGGCATTGTGCACCACAACTCAAATTTACGTCTGAGCAAGAAACAAGAGTGCCCTAGTACTTACCAAGTCAACGAGATGTCTCTTGCCGTTCCATGGCAGGCTCGCCCCGTCAGGAGCTCGAGAAGTAGCCCTCCAAAGGTGAACACATCACTCTTCTACGTCACAAAGCCAGCCATGACAGTCCTGCACACCAAACCACCGTCCACTTAATTAGATGTGTTAATTAACCAGCTCTCCAAGCGTTAGTACGGCAGATCGAGATGAGAGTTCTGGGATAATAAGTACGTACTCCGGTGCAAGCCACGGCACAGTGCTTGAATCAACGACGCCGCGCATGGGGACCCTGTCTTTGGGCCTCCCTGCACATGTCGTAGTAGTCGGCGATCTTTGCGCGGAAGCCTTCGAAGAGTAGCACGTTCGACGCTCGCACATCCCTATGCGTGACCGCCGGCTGCGCCTCCTCGTGCATGTTGAGGCCAGGCCTCTCGCAGTGTCCAGCGCGATCTGCACGCGCTGGGCCCAGCTGAGGCTCGCCGCCGGCGAGCTGCTGCTGCCAGCTCCGTCCAGCCGCCCTTCTTGCAGTGCAGTGCCTCGCCCCTTGGTCCTGCCAAGTGCCAATGGTGGTGCTGCTGATCTCAATGATCCTGTATATATGGTGCCCTTCTCGAGTACTTGTAACTACTAGTTGTCCTGGCGAGGAAGGAGTTTGCTGAATTAGATGGTCGTACCGTGCAGGACGTCGTGGAGTGTTCCCAGGGCCGCGAGCTCGTAGATCAGCACGCCCAGGTCACCGGAAATTGTGTAGCCAAGAAGCCGGACAACGTTCTCGTGCCTCAGCGTCGACGCCTATCTGCTATCTACAGAGAGAGTAGGCAATTTATCAGAACTGATAAAAGCATCTACACAGACAACAAGCCGGCGATCTTAGAATTATTCTAGATGAGACGAATGTGAGATCAGGCACGGAGCACCTGCTGCTTGAGGTTGGCCATGGCACTGGGGGCGGCAGCTGCCCGGCCGCTGGGCAACGAAGCGCGGTACACCGCGGCCGATCGTTTCCCCTTCCCGACCACACTCGCGGGCGAGAAATCGCCGGCGAACTTTCGGATCTCCTGGAGCGTGAACTCCGGCACCTCGATTGCTGATGCCGCGGATACGCCGGTGCTGCATGCTCCCTAGCAAATTAATTCCAACGCTCCCTGTGATTAGTTCCTCCGGCCGGATTGGGAGAATAAGGAACGCAAGAAATATGGACAACGGATGGGTCGGGGGAACAAGAGTTAGTCATACCAGCTGCCGCAGCCTCCACCGGCGGGTTGGGAGCCGGCGACGAGCTCTTGATCTGCTTGGACAAGCAAAGGCCCATCTCCATGATCCGGCGTAGGAGGCGACGCACACGCAATAGAGTTGTTAGGTCGGGAAGCGGTGATGATCGAGGAGGGAGATTGCTCGGTAAGAAGCGGTGAACGGAGAAAGACAGCACTGCTGCAGAGAGAGAGAGAGAGAGAGAGAGAGAGAGAGAGAGAGGTTGCTACGTACGTGTCGCTCGCGTCGTGGACGCTGTGATGCTCTTCCGTTACCCTGGCTGGCACCAGCTTGCCATCACTGGACGCGCCGAGTGTTGTTGCGTCCCTGTGCCACAGCTGCGCCTCATGGCGCCTAGCTGCAGCAACCAAGCAAGTGCCTGCCGTGCGGGCTCCATCTCTGGCATTCATTATTGCTCTTGCAACCAATATAGTTATAACTAGTAATTTACAAGCAAAATACGTTTCTTTGGCACGCTGCTGCTCCCAGCTATGAGGTGTCGACAAGCAACCCTGCTTATCCAAGATATTTCATTCGCCTTCGAATAGCCATTCCCTAGGCTACACTTACTGCATTTCAATGACTTTATTGAAAGCTCACACTTACCCTATTTCCATCAGGCGTCGTCGTAGCATCCTTCATGCTGCTGCCTGCACAACTTTGACAAAGTGATCGATCCTTGTTCACACACGTTTTGGTCTTATATTCTGAGACCTGATTAAGTACGAGTGAAACCTTACCTTAGCCGATTTAGACGTCAGTTAATTACTGGTGCATGTGTGGAGAACACCTTTTCTAATACGTTTACTGTTCACTTAGAAAACAAAGGGAAAGGCATATGCACTAGTGACTTCAGAAAGCAGCTGCACTTTCTACTTTGAAAAGGGGAGACAGCAGGCATCTTCCAAAAAGAAGATTTGGCATACAGAATAAACGATGAATTATTTGCATTGATTTCCTTCGTGGCCTGCTGACATGACGGCAGGGCACTGATGTGATTATGTAGATCGAGATTAACCGTTATGCAAAAGAAAATGCACTGATGTGACCGGCTGTATTTAAAAAGAAGTATGTTGGAAGCAGTATCATATGCCAACAACAATGATTAAATCACTATTCAACACAGAAATGTATACGTATACAGGTACAAACAGAGAAATATCTGTGCAACCAGAAATACTGGAAACAAGCATAGCCAAATCAGTTGATTTTAATCCTTGGAGCTAACGTCTAGGGTCACAATATTGGTGACTATTGTCTATTAGTTTAAATGAATAAAACAGATAATAGCTCATGAATGACTATAAGGTCGACAAATAGCATGGTTAAATTTTCCATTCCAATCCCATTGCATCAACCTGAACAACAACTTGAAATAGCCCGTTCCCCAAGAAAATCACTACAGAGGTAAAGTTAGCAACAAAAACCCAATGCACTATCATATATAAAAGTATTAGCAAAATTTCACTGATATTTGTTCTGCAACAGGTGCTTATTCTTCAGCGAGGTACAAAATATGTGCAACAAGATGAAGTTGGTCTACAAATCATTCCGTATATGCTAAAGTAGTGCTCGCTTTGAGTTCAATTAGATTCTAATCAATGTTATGGATAGCTTAGCAAACAACTAAAAGTGATATCATAGCATATCGTTGTATAAAATCCAAATTTATAGCGTGGTGGTAGATCTTATAATTTGTTCACATGCATATGTAGTATTTTACTAAACGCTATTGGTACGTGCACTATGGCAGTGTGACGGCGACAGTGGCGGCTGGATCTGGCCACCCCCTCTCCATGGCCGCGCGGGGCGGATCCGGCCACCTTCTTCCATGCTGCGGCGGGCGGCAACCTCCGGAGTGGCGGATCCGACTGTTGTTGGGCCTTCGGCTACGACCGGCAGCATGCGACGTGCGGCGCGAGTAGGCAGCAGCGATGCTCAAGCCCTCGTGGGCCCCTTTTTTTGTTTTTTAATTCTATTTTTAGCCACGGTTGGTTTGATTTGCGTCTCTATAGTTTCTTATTTTTAGCCTCAGGGTCAAAGCCACGGTTCCTATACCCATGGCTATAGGCCTCCCCTTTCAACCATGGCTACAGTAGCCAATAATTGTGATAGTGGTGATAATTCAAGTCACTCCGTAAGTATCTTTAAAAATAATGTTTTTTATTGAAACCGACATCTGGATGTCACTTTAAAGGGGTCCAACCGTCCAAAGCTAGTGGCCTCCCTCCTCAGTCTTCAACTCTAGGTTGCTGCTTTATACGTCTTCATCCTCTCCCCACCTCTGCTCTCACCTTGACATTCTTTTCAGAGCCGAGAGTCCGGACTTTCGCTGCTCGGTAGCCGGACTGGTTAATTTGTCCTCAGTCCTTACATCTGTATCTTCGTCTTCTTGTATGCTTCTCGCAGGTTTCTTTTTTCTTCTGCTAATTAAATATCACCGGATTTCTTTGCAGAATTAGTCCTTGGGCGTCACCTTCAATGACGTTGCCGCCGGAGCTTGACTGTCCTTGGTCGTCGCCGGCTTACCCGGAGCTTCTTGGACCCTCCATGGAGTCACCGGAGCTTTCTTGGCTGTCGATGGAGGAGGAGCTGCAATTGAAAGGGATAGGCGACGTCCCCTCCGACCACCACGAGCTCGACCTCGAGAGCACCGGACCTAGAACCCAGGTACGTACGGACGACAGCCATGTCCCTGACTTGTTATATTTCCTCCCTGCTAGGATCCCTCTGGATCCCGAGGTCCGTGCATTTTCTGGTTGCCCGAGAAGAAGGGGAAAACTAACTTCCGCTCTTCGATTTCGTCGGTGTGTAGCCGTCCGTCAGATAGGGCTTGTGTTGTTGGATCAGGCGAGGCCATCTCTTTTCTCTCGCATGTGCTCCTTTTGTTGTCGCAGGCTTGCAGCTTGCAGCTATGACATGGCCTTTCGATACAAATCTATTGCTTTGCTTGTCATCCAACTTCTACCCTATGACATGCTATCTTTCGAAAGTGTTGCTATGATTTCCCGTAGCAGTAGGAAATAATATCACGCAGCCAAGATTCTCCTGGATTTCGTCCTCTATAGTACAACTTCTAGATAATGGATGGAGGGCGTCCTAATCTAAGCAGATAAACCAAAAGAAGTAACTGAATTTTTTTTCATTCCAATTCCCAAGAGTTTTAGAACACCGCCAGGGTTAGGCGGTTGTAACCCAAAAATGATACTATTTTATTTTGACGATCTCAGTTTTAATGATCTGGTTAATTTTACTAACTTAACCATGTTACTACCTGTCCCAACCATTTAAGTATCTACGCTACACATGTGTATCTTTGATTTTTAGAAGTGTTTGCTTTTTAAAACCATTTTTTTATAAGCATATTCGACCTTTTCTTTTCTGAAAGGATGCTTGTATAATACTTGGCAACGAAAGGCATGATGATTCTCATGTACAATTATCTCTAGACCAAAATTTTGACGAAAGAGCAGGAAAGTTTCCTTTATTTTCATGAGTTTTCCTTGTTGAAACTAACTTTTCACTGTCTAGGTATTTTATTCTTGCGTTATTTCCCTTGTGTGTGATGGTTCATGATTTGCTGATATTAACTTTGGACTTGTAATGTAATGTTGCAGAACGAGACCAAGTTTATACGCTGCAACTATAAACTGACGTTTCAGGAAAATTTAAACTTTTGTTTCTTTGACCATACGGAAACAGCAGGCCTTGCTGCTGCTCCTAGATTGGGTGTACCCAGACCATAGACTTGATCTGTTACACCTTCAAGCTAACATAGGAAAATTACAATGCTCACCTAAGGTGCAGTCTTATAAATTAGGAGTGCGTCTGAGCAGAATTTCTCAGGGTGATTAGAACAATTGCTTCTGATTCTGCATGTGCCTTCTTCTGTATAGTGGATAAGCAGCCTTTGGGCAACCCAAATCTATTGTTTATAGATCATGCATAGTTTTTTTTGTCATGACAGATGGTTTATTACCCAGCACAAGATGATGAAACCAATGGCTCCCAATTTGGTGATGCGAACTTTGTCGACTTGCTAAATGGTACGTTGTTTAGTTCTTGTCCTTTCCCAAACTTATTTATTGAACACAGGAACAAAACATTTACATAGCTTCTCTTGCAGATATTTCCGAACCATATCCTTCATCGGAGAGAAACATTCATTATGAGGCATGTTTTTTAATCTATAAACTAAAAGTTTAGATGCCCAGCTAGTAAATTGTTTGGGACACACTGATTTGTCTACACTCTATAGCATGTCACCTATTTCTGCACCATACGAAAGTTAGACCTCCCAATGTAATTTCAAATGAAAGTTATAATCTGGTAGTTACCAAGCACAAGTGAGAGGTAAAATGTTAAATGATTTATTTTATTTATGGCACACAGGAAGACAATAAATCTTATCCACTGGTTTGGAATGATGGCAAAAGGAGCAACCTAGGTATGACTTGCATGAACATGATTATCATCTACTACTATTCGAGAAGGAGCCAACAATATTTGTACCTCAAGAGGGAACTATGTTAACATCCTATATGTTTCAGAGGCCCTTCCACATATACTGGGAATTTGGGGAGGACATCGCCGAAGACATTATCGCATTAGAAGGATGTCTTGGAGGGTATGTACAAGACCTTACCATGGGAAATTTATTTCTTGCCTTATGAACCATTCAAAAGGAGAAAACACCAAAACAACACCTTTACTTAAAACAAATATTCAGTACATCATTTTTACATAATGCAAAATTGGATTGTAAAATATTTGTTGGAAATTGCCGGAGAGCATATGTATAAATCCAGTACTTCATTTGTTTTGTTAAGATTGTCTACCTTGTGGGATTTGTGTAGAACCTTGACTTACCTAAAACTGTAGTACCATTAAAGTACAAATAAAATTTGGTTATATTTTTTTCATTTTCAGATATATATGTCAAGTTTCAAAAAACATTTTGTATGTGAAAGACGATGGAAATCCACTAGAAAGAATAATGCTCACTGGACAGAGCATGAAGTGTGTATGTTGCTTGATGGCTTATCCGAATATGGGGTTGGAAGCTGGACAAAGATCAAAAAGGCTTATTTTAGCACATCCATCCGAACAGCAATGCATTTGAAGGTATATCAGTCATGACTTTCACACCGTGAGGCTGAAAATTATATAGTTGCATGTATTCTTCACCCACTTTCAAACTTTAATTGTTTCTTATATTTAATTTGAAGGATAAATGGAAGAATCTGAAGGAAGGTTCTGGTCCAAAAGTTAGGTCCAAGAGAAAGGTAGTATATGGTCTTACATTTTCCGAAAATCATGCTATATAGAAGTACATCCAATTTATTACCGCCTCTTACATAAATTTATTTGGTTTACTCCAGGTACAAGCCCAAATTTCCAACCAGGAGATTTTGCGAAGACTGGAAGACCAGATCATAAAAATAGATAGCGCACATGCTGCTGCCCAGGAACGGAGAGCATCCAAGCGAAAGCAGCTTCTCGCTGTTGGTACATAGGGTCCTAAATTTGAAGGACATACTGAAGTTGTGTGGTTTGACTCTGATGCAACCATATGCATTAATTAGCCTATTACTATTAATGTATATAGTTCCTAATTAATTATCGGGAATGACTTTTATGCTGGTTCTATTATTGGAAATGGAGAGAACGTTAGTTGCATATGCCTTTTTCAACTAAAGATAATACATATATATATATATAGGCTTTCTTGTTTCGACTCTAATGAGCTAATCACAAAGATTAACTTTATGAGAAAAAAACGGTCAATTCCATTTCCATGTGTTCTAGCATGTCTAGCTTTGCATCCTTCATCAAAATCTTTCTTGTGGTTGGAGCGCATCATCAGAAATGTTGTACGTCTTTGACTGCAAATGGTTGTTCTGTCCCAGTCAACAAGCAGTAGCTACTTATCTTTTGTTCATCTAGTATAGTATAGCTTGTATGTGTTGTACGTACTACTAAATGTGTGTCCACTTCATCGCTCAATTCACGGCAGAGGGTAAATTAAAACCCCAAAAAGCTGCCATGATCATAGACGACAATGAAGCAATCGTGTATTAGCAGCTTTGACGTGTCTATACTAGATGATAGCAGCTTCCACCATCGGGCAATAAACGATTTTACAGTTGGACTCGTGTAGCAGCTGCGCACGCATCCATCTGCCGGTCGTTGGTGGATTCTCGGGGTTGGCAGGTCGCGACGTGCTTCCCCGCCAAGCCTTGACGACGCCCCATGCATCAAGTCAACTCCGTACATGCAACGATCGTGTCGCCTCCGACGTGGTATCCACAGACCAAGACCAGTAAAAGCCAGAAATCGTGTGGCCTTGACGAAGGCATGTGTGCCCAGCCGGTACCCCTCGCGCGGGGCGCAGGCCATGCCTTGCCAACCGTGTCCCTGCCCAAAGGCAGCCCGTGTCTCACACACTCCATGGATGGCGGAGGACCACTTGTGTCCGCTCATATAACTCTCCAGCTTCGGCTATCAAAGCCTGCCTGCTTTTCTTCGCCTGTAAACATGCAGTCATCTGCCCTAATTAATACTCTCTCTGTTCTTAAATTGTTGACGTCGTTGACGTTATTTCATTATGTCTGACTGTTTGTCTTATTTAAAAAGATTTAAAAAATTATCAAATATTTTATTATGGTTTGTTTTATCACTCAATGAAGTTGAAACACGATTTATAGATTTACATATATGAAGAATTGTTTGAATAAGATGAACAATCAAACGTACTTAAAAAAAGATAACGGTGTCAATAATTTAAAAACGGAGGGAGTATGCTCTCTTAGAGCAACTCCAGTGGAAGATGTAAAATTGGGACTGCAAGTCCTAATTTGCAGGCCGGTCTAAAAATTTTTGAGGGCCCAAAGTGACTCTCACCTCTAGGGAAGAAATTAGTTCAAGCCTCTTTTCTTACGTAGGTCTCACCTCTCAGCCAGTGTTCTTTCCAATCTCGTTCGTTTCCGGTTGGCTCAGCCCTCGTGCCCGCACTTCGAGGTCCTGCCGCCGGTACTGCATCTCCTCGCGGTGCGGCTACCCGCCTAGCCCATTCGTGCCTGCTGGTGCTGCTGGCCAGCACGCACCGTCGCGCCTGCACCTACCCTTGCCTGTCACGGGTCGATGTCCTGTGACTGAAGGCCTCAAGGTCAAAGAGCGAGGCGAGCTCCTGTCAAACGCGCGGCCCTCAGAGCAGCGCCGGAACTGACGCGCTTCCATCTGCGCGGTGGCCTTCTTCCGCTGCAACACCATGGTCGTCGCGGATCCGGTAGAGGAGGGAAAAGAGAAGGGCTCGACGGCGGATCTGGCTCTACCACCATGTCCGTCGCTGGAGGGCGGCGCTCAGGTGGGAAGGAAGGTGAAAGGGTGGCCGGCGGCCTCGCGCCATCGCGGCCCATGCCGTTCAGGATTGGCGTGAGGCACCTTGGTCGCGGTCGCTGGCTACCCGGCTTGCCAGCCGACGCTCTCCCGGGGGCGAGCCTCATCGACGTGTGGCTCCGGCTGCTCGGCCGAGGACCGGAGGCGGGGAGGATGGCGGTGGCTTGGGGTCTAGAGGCGACGCCAGCGGCGGCAGGGCAGCCGGTCGCGGGCGGCACGGCGCGACACGGTCGGAGGCGGCGTGGCGTGGCCGCGCGCCACACCGCCGTTGGGGAGATACGGACGATTCAGAGAGAGAGAAGAGAAAAGGAAAGGAAAGAAAAGAAAAAAGAAAAAGAAAAAAATGGATTCCATATTTTGGAGGGTGGTTTGGAGGGTCTCCACGAATAGAGGATTGGAGATGGGATTTGAAGGGTTATAAAAAATGCAGACCGGTTTAGAGGGTCTGCTGGAGTTAAGTCTTTAGATTAAGCCTCTAAAGTTTGAAGTACAAGTCATTTAGAGTCCCCGTTAGAGTTGTTCTTAATATCCTTTTCAGTCTCCGGCGACAGTTAAAAAGGAGACGTTGAATCATCGAGATACGGCAGTTGTACGGACCGGCCCCTGTTGGCTATCCTCGTCAGCTCCGTGGGGACAACGAAACGACTAACGATGGCTACAGTGCAGTCCATAGACAGCCCTAGTCGTTTCCTGTAGCTACAGCACTCCACCATCGGCCGAAAGGTGGACACGCCGGCACACAAGCAAAACAAACTGAGGTACAGTTCGTAATGGTAACTCATTTTCCGATCACTCTGTTATCCATGGTCCCACCTTAAAGAGGTCCCATCTTTGTCTCATCATTCACACTTGAGCAATACAAGATACAATAATGCATTTTGTTTAGAGGAGATTAGTCACAAAAAAATGCAAAACTGTCTACAGGGCGCCCTAAAAAAACAACTTCATCTAGAGGACACTAAACCAAAAAAAAATTATATGTAGGGCATTGCTCACAGTTCTTTTAGAGTGCGTTTAGCACAACTTATTGAAGGGATTATTGAAAATGCTTATACTCAATAAGCAGTTAGAACTGTCAAACGGTAAAATAGTAAAGTGCTTATGAGGTGAGAAAAAGCACTTTGGATAAAGCAGCAAAACGTAGCTTATATTGCTTATGTGATGAGAAAAGACAGTTCTGATAGATAAGCTTAAACAGTTTTGCCAAACGGGTTTACTGCTTATGCTACAATAAACACTATAAGCAGTTGACCGAATAAGCACAATAAGCAGTATAAGCACTATAAACACTTTGGGTATAAGCTGTGCCAAACGCACGCTTAGTGTCGTACATACAAAATTCTTTGTTTCATTGTACTTTAATTTAGACAATATTGACATTTTACGATGTCCCCTCTACAAATTACATATGGAATTACATTTTGCATTCTTGTCAGAGAAAACAAACAGGGTCAAATTAACAACTGTAATATTTTTCTAACTTAAATTTTGACCACCATATTTTGCACATCCCACCACAAAATGAGGCTTGCGCACTAAGCCATGAAATATATATTTTAAAATAAAAATGGGTGACCAAGCCTAGCCCAATGTCGTGATGGTCTATCAATGCGTCATGCCAAACATCTTGAAATGGATGCCACATTTTGAATTTATGTGTGTGGAGCATGAGGCCGACCCCCTGCACTGGTCGAGTGGCAGGGATATCATGTTTGTTGCTCGTGTTAAAATTTGTCACCGTGTTAAAATACTGAATTGAGATATAGCATGTGTGTTACCCGTGAAATGTTGGTTACCTTTGTATATATAAGATACTCCATCCGTCCTAGAATATTTGGCATTCTAGCCTCATCCATTTTTCCCAGAATGTTTGGCATTCTCACTTCCCAAGACACATTTCTCTCTTCCCAATACACCTCTATCCCTATCTGTTTCCTCCTCGTTTCCTGCGCACCTACTTTATTCCTTCTCTTCTTAATATCCGTGAAGTAACATATTGGGACGGAGGGAGTACTTTTTTTTTGCAAATATTGAGATAGGAACATCGTCAGGAACCACGGTGTGAAGTGTGTGCTTGTACGTTGTAGCATCAGTGGAACTTTGGAGAAGGCCGGGTTCAGACATGCATGGGAAACATCAAGTTTTGAACAAGGGGTGTGTTCGTTTCCTGGGTCTAAATTTTAGAGCTGTCACATCAAAAAGAATCTTACTATTTAGGAGTACTAAATAAAGTTTAATTATAAAATAAATTACAGGTCTCTAGACTAATTTACGAGACGAATCTAGTGAGGTTAATTAAGTCATGATTAGAAGACGGTTACTGTAGCATCATTTTAGCAAAACGTAAATTAATTAAGCTCATTAGATTCATCTCGAAAATTAGCACCAATATGTCAATAGGGTTTTGTCATTAAATTGATCGAAATATTCATAAATAGTAAGATTCTCTTTGATGTGACAGTGCTAAATTTTAGAGGGGAGGAAACGAACGGGGCCAACAACGTGCTTTACAAAAGTATAGTAATATCTTTGCGTCACCACAGGCGAGCCTTTGAGTTGCCAACTTGTCGTGTGCCAGAGGGTCCAGTGCATATGGCCGACATGATTGGACTGGGGATGTGGTTCCCTCTGGGTATCGTGTAGTGGCTGGGCCTCGCATGAACAGTGTTTTGTATCTTCCTAGGGGAACAAACGTTCACCTGCATTATTTGCCGCTCATCGGCCATCAGGTTCAGGCGAAGCGCCAACAGGCGAGGCCGAGATCACTGCTGTGATATTACTACTACACATCTGTTTCTGTTGCCTGCGTCGCGTGCAGAGAGAGAGGCCTCCTGGAACATTGTGTTGTTGCTACAGGCGTTTATTTTCATTACTGTTGCATTGTAGGCAGCAGGACACGCTGGCTCCGGCAGTTGTTGTACGAGTATGCCTGAGCGCCCAGGTCATTGGAGGGTAGGCCGTCCTTGTCCGGGAGGGCTGATCGGAAGCTCGGCCATCCTTGTCCGCCAGCCTCCTTGGAGCCCCGGGAATGCGTGCAGACTTGTTTATGTAATAATCCGTGGGGCAGCTACGGCGTTTAGCTCCTCGTACGGCCGATCGATCGGTCACATACGTACATGCAAAGGCGCGCCTATATATACGGCTTGTATTACTCCTAGTACTTTGCATGCGATCAGAGAAAGCATTTTGTCGGAGGGTACGCTGGCACACCTGGAGGAGACAAGACCAATTTCCCCCAAAGCCCACATGTCGTCTGCCCCCTGCTTTAATAATTACACGCGCAGTCCTTTGCCCTGGGTCACCTGCAAAAGCCGCAGGAAAGGGTTGCAGCCCTGCACTGCACAGGGCCCGGGCTCACTGCAGACCAGGTACTGCTGGTAGCTCATCACTTCCGATATAAGCCTGCCCTGCCACATCCATATTAGGTTATACTTTAGTTTCCATCATCCCTGTTCTTAATACACAATAATGAAGTCTCTTTTTTGTGTTTTTCAACACATAGTTAGACTAGTCTAAACCAGGCCACAAGAACCGACAAGAAAGTCAAGATAGAAAAGTAGTGCTAGATCACAAAGGCCAAGTTAAAGAAAAAGGTAAAGCCAACTAAACCTTCATGATTAGGTTTCTTTTCATGTCCACGACCGCAAGAATGGCTAGGCTAGTCAACACCGTATGTGTTATACTCAGTTAGTGCCACCTCATTGCACTTTACAACATGATCCGATGGGTTTTCAACTAATATTACAACACTTGTCGTTGTAAGTAGCTCCTAGTTAAGAGACAGAGGCGTACAAGTGTTTGACTCTAGCCCCTGTTCTTCGTCTCTCTTTATTTTTCTGCAGGGAAGAACTGGACTTACTGATCGTTAGTGCTAAATTTTCTCTAGCTCGATCTTATAGTACGTGTTGCTGGCCTGACGACCAAATTAGTCCAGGCATGGGCGCGTGGCAATAAAGATGGTCTTTGCAGCTCCCATGGACCACACTCGGTTTTCATATCAGGCCATGCTGCCATGGCCGGAGCCACCAGCCAGAAGCAGGGAGCAGTGCCTTCATCAAGCTCGCTGACCCCCATGCATGCCCTGAGCAATCATGGCAAAAGCGCCAGTACAACACCAATGGTGTCGCTGCTACCAGCTACCTAGGGCTACCGTATCGACCTTCTTTCATCTCCCAGTGATTTCTTCTAGCATGCAAAAGAAAAGGCGATCCGGCGGCGATCGTATGCATTGATGCGTGCCAAGCTCATTGTCTTCTAAAGGAACTCAGCTAGCTGTTGTTTTTTAGAGTTTTCTTTTCCTTGTGAACGCATTATTTCCGTCCGAGAAGAGCACAGCCAAACAAATCATTTACACAATGATTACATTGAGGGTGAGCTGAGGTCTTACAGCCAATGAGCGAAATGATATCTCTAGGGACGAAGCTTCGTGGAAAGCACCCGGCTGTTGCCCGTTTCGGCAAGATTCCTCCCTCTGCGCTCTCTACCCTTGCTAGCCTAATCTGTGTGCAACATTATCGTCATCATCACTCACCATCAACCTCGAGCTACAGATCCCGCACCAACCGAACGGATTTCATCTTGCCAATCTTTTTTCTCATCTCTTGCCTTTCTCGCTTCCGTTTGACACCATCCATCAACGAGGCGACGGAGATTAGAACTCGCTGTTGCTACCCAGCTTGGACGACAGTAGGATGCACCTAGACGAAACAATATCTGGTAGTTGTTTCACACCTTGACCATAAGAATTCTCTGTGGACTAATTTGTGTGTATGTTGCATAAAGCTCTCATGCGTGGTTACGTATGGTTTGAATGCCACTAGCTTAAAAAATGAACGAGTTTCCTTGTCTGAATAGCAACAAAATAAAATCAGAATAACATTTTATGAGATAGCTTTCACACATATATTTTAAAATATTCTATAGGTTTATTGTACATCCTTGGGTGCATGTGATCCATATCCAGACAAAGTTGATGATTTGTTTGGATATGGGCCACATGCCACTAAAAAGTGGTGATCACAGGACTAGGCATATGGTGACTGGATTCACACTTTACAACAATGATCCTCTGTGAATTTACTTTGTGTGTACTTTGTGTGCATGTGGCATAATTCTCTCCATATATAGAGAGGAGTTTGGATATGATATATGTGTCATTGGCTTTAAGAAAATGATGATTTTATTTATTAACTAACAATTTTATTCTGGCAATGGAATGAATATAACGACAAGTGGTACAAATTCACATGTAACTATATGCACCATAAGTGTTTATCTCATTTTTGTTTTAAACATACTTTTTATTAAGCTATGTAAACCTGGTAAAATTGTCTCCCCCACTTCACTCGCAGCCTCTCAAATTAGACGTGGTATGTTAGGTGGTGTTAGCATCCTACTTACGGGTGTTAATAAACTCAGGACTCGCTTGGTGGCACGTTAAGTTAACGATCCAACTCAAGCTAGCTTGCGAGCTGGCTCATGAGCCTAACAAGTTGTGCACTCTTTAAAACTAATAAACTACCTAGGGCCATGAAGGTGATGTAGAGATAACAAAACTTCTAAAATGTTGATAGTGTAATGGTAAACGTCGAAGTTTAACGTCGGTGAAGTTGAAGTTAGAGCACTACTATTTTTCTCGTATAAAGTTTATAATGAGAACTTCTTATAAGAACATATATTCGAGATATATGGATCCATATGTCAAACGAGTAACGTTTGACTTAGATCTTAAATATCTCATGATCTAAAATATATGGTAGTTACATGTGTGTGTATCTATATATGTGTATATATGTATGTATGTGTGTGTGTGTGTGTGTGTGTGTGTGTGTGTGTGTGTGTGTGTGTGTTGTGTTGTGTTGTGTGTGTGTGTGTGTGTGTGTGTGTGTTATTTTTCCTTATTTTTACGTATATGCAATTAAAAATATATTTTCTACATAAAGCTAATGAGCCATGATGAGCTAGCTCATGACCATAACGAGTCGAGTTGAGCTATATTATTAGGTTGTTAGTATAACAAGTCGAACTAAGCTAGTTTGTAATATATCAATGAGCTAGAGAACTCGACAGCCAGCCCTAATCCTATTCGACCGGCCTCTCCTCACTGGTTAGACATATCAACACCAAAGCATTACTCTTCTGGTGTGTGTCCTACTATAAAAATCTTTGTTTGTCTTAAACTATGTAGCAATTATGTTTACTTTCAAAGGTTAGAAACTAGACTATAAAATACTCTTATGCGGAACATGTTTTTCAAATTACCCGTAACTTCCGGTAAAAAATATTTGACGGCACTGACAATCAGCCAGGCCAAGGTGTGAACCTGGAGAACCCCGCACTTCTGTAAGAACAAGCCACAAACACTGAGGAGACACGCTTCGCATCGAGCAAATGGAATGGCAACTGCAAAATTGAGGCACAGATGCACGGTGACCATCTGTAATGCAACTGGAGGGTGATGCGTACAAAGTCAATCCCCAACCCCGGTGGTGACAAGTGCCGTCACCGCTGGCTGCGGACCAAACCGGCATCCTCACCGACCCCGCCGGTGAAGGTAGATCGCGAGATGTGGAAGCAGGCCTCGTGACGAGAAGGGCCACCACCATTAGCTGCGGGCAGAGAACGCAGCAGCACCTGGTGGCGTCAGAGAGCCAGCACCGTCGTTTGCAGGCCGATCCGACATAATGTGTGCATGATCCATCACAATGCAAGATGATTCAACAAGACATGTATCCGACATAAGATGGTATAGGGGCTTATGTCCCTAAGAGTATATTACACTTCCATAACTATAGTGTAGTCAAAATATAATAGTGTCAATGTTAACCATAATGATTAAAAAGAATTATCTGAGAAAGATATGGATCATTTTAGAATTCTTAATGGGACTTAAAATTTTAACAAATTTTACCAAAAAATTTCTAAATTATTAAAATTTAAAACTATGTTGTTCAATGGTCCTTGGTTGCATAAAAACCTGATGAGGGTTCTTAATTCAACTCTTTTCATCACACATGGAAGAATATGACATGGAGCTAGAATTATTATTGGCAGAGTCTAAGAATGAATGCCTTGGAGGTATCATTGCATTTTTTATTATCATGTTGATATTTAGAAAATAGTTGGATTGGAACTTATGGATCGAGTCTCTTTGTAGGTATTTTTGATCATTCTATTTAGGTATGATATATTTAGATCATATAATATGGGTCATCTTTGACATATACTAGCAGCCATCTTTCTTTTATCCAAATGCATTATGTGCATTACAAATTAAGGTCTCAACAACTCACAATTGAGAACTGGTGCTATCTTTTTTTGGCTTTATGGCAGGTCAAAGATGAGTATTGTACACTCTACTAGCATTGTGGAATGGAAGAACAAGCATTTAATGAACAAGAAGTGATTAAACCAGTGTGTTTGTTTCTTTTAGAGGGTTGGGTTTAGATGGGTATGCACAAATGTGGGGTCTAAAAATGGAGGTATCTAAAATTTAGAGGGTGTATTCGTTTGCCCCTCTAAAAAACCTCTAAAACTGCCGGAAATGACATTTCTCCCCCTTTTGTAAGGATTCATCATGCAAATTGTATAACCCAAGAGTAATACACACAATTTTCATGACACAAGTGAATGACAACATTTGATCACAATTTTTATAAAATGAATATTCGAACAACATAAATCATAACAAACAACTTTCAACATACACAAATGCAGAAAGAAACAAGCAAACCAAAGTTTTCAATTGTAGTAAAGCACATGGGCAATTTGATCTCGAAAAGCATTCATGCTCATGTCCTCTTCTTCTATGTGATCAACATCATTTGACAAAACTTCATGCTGTTCATGGCCCTGTTGATTTGATTCTTGTTTGTCTTGCATGCAGTTGAACAATTCATCCGGGTTACCATATTGTATGATGAAATTGTGAAGTGCCATGCATGCCACAATTATTTTGCTTTGTTTCTGTAGTGGATAACTTGGAACAGTATACAACATCCTCCATCTCTGCTTTAGCACTCCAAAAGCCCTCTCTACTACATTTCAAAGCGATGAATGTGCATAGTTGAAAGTCTCTTTCATACCTCTTGCCCATGTTCCTAGGCGATACTCTTGCAAATGGTACTTTGTTCCTCTATATGGTGCAAGGTAACCCCTTCTATTTGGGTATCCTGAGTCCACCAAATAGTATTTTCCTGCAATGCGAAACAAGCAATTCGTTCAAGTAGGTTTTCCTTGTACACAGAAAATATAACGTCAATGTTTAACATGGAATTACTACTAATTCCTACCTTCAGGTGGATGTGGAAATTTGTGACCATACTTTGTCATGGCATCATTGAACACTCGCATGTCATGAACTGACCCGGACCAACCAGCTAGCACAAAGGTGAACCTCATGTCCATATCACATACTGTCATTACATTTTGGGAGGTCCTACTCTTGTGGTTAAGGTATTGAGCAACTTTGTTTGTAGCTACAATAACCTCAACATGAGTTCCATCTATGGCCCCTATGCAATTGTTGAAAAGTCCCTTGAATCTAGTATCTTGTAACCTAGGGTGTATGGTGCTGAAATCTGGGTCCAAAGGCTTTATAATATATGCTGATAGTTTCACAAAACAGTTCAAAACCTTGGAAAAATTTCGGGAAACTATATCTAGGAACCTCCCAAAAATGCTCTCAACTTGTCTAAAAGGTTGAGGTGTTCCAACCATCCACAGAAACATGCCTAAAGCCACTATGCTGCTAGTCTTGGAAGATGATTCGAGGCCATATGAATGAACTAAAGTGTTATGAAGATGATTAAACAGCTCAGGTGTCATTCTAAACATGGTGCGGCAATTATGTGGATCTGATAGAAACCTTTCTACTTTCTCAATTGCAGTCTCATCACCCCTAATCCTTGGCTGTTTGTTGTAGTGGTGGAGGTCATGCATCATACCGTACATTAGTAGAGGCATCCGACGATTGAAGTCCTCCTCTTCCTCATCAAACATTTGTTGCCACGATTCTAGCAGCCACTGTTCCTCATCATCCTGCAATTTAGAACAAAAATTGGTTAGTTATAGATTATGTAAAGCATTGAAAAAGTAAATGACTTGAATGATGCAATGCAGAAGTGCTAGCAGCAGTACAAACAACACAACAATCAACAATCATGGAACGATAGAATACAAGGATTCAAATTATTACAAACAATTGTTCAGACATAAACATTATTGTCCACCAAATTGAATACTAAACAGGGGTACATTCTGACTACAGGTCTAGGTCTCCATATATTGCTCAATCCGGATGTTGAGGAATTCAACTATTCCTTCTGCATTGTCAATATCCAGAAGCAAGGTGTCGTAGTGACTGTCACGTGCAACTTCTGCAAGAGCAAACCACTCCCTACTGCCTTTACGAATACCAGCTGCAAGGGCCTTGTCTTTGATAAGACTCAATGTTTCCTTGCTCTCATCTTCCTTGCTCTTCTTCTCGGCTTTAGCTGTTGCAACATGTTCTTGCATCAAGTCCATCTTCTCCAAGTGGGCTTCCTTGTTTTCTGCAATCATATTCTGAAAAACCCTAACAATAGGGCTCTTGCTCTTCTTTGCAGGACTTGTTGCAGAAATGCTCGTACTCGTTGCCCCTCTTGCGACTGCCCGAGGTGGCAGGACCGTGATCCGTGGGCACCTATGGTGGAACTTCGTAGTCATCATCTTCTTCTTCTTCCTCCTCCTCCTCCTCTTCTTCCTCGTCATCATCTTCGCCAGGAACATAAGAGGTTGACCCATCAACAGCAACACCATGAAAAATGTCATCAAGCATGGTCAAATACGGTGGTGGACCATGCTAAAACTTCTTGTATTCAGTTGGAGCATTCTGCAAGTTGGAACATGCAAAGAGACGTGCATTCAATGGCTGCATTCAATGGCTGCATTCAGTGGGTGCATTCTGAAATGTTAATTTGTCATGTAAAGAAACGTGCAAAGGACAAAACCTTCAGTTCTTTTTTCCACCACGAATGAGTGGCTAATGGCCATCCATCCGGCCGCTGCCCGAGCCCTTCTTCCTTATCATGCAACAGAATCCATACAATGATTTGAATTGCACAAGTTTATTACGGATCTATCCTTTGTCATGCCTCAGTCCTGTTTTGGCAAAAATTTGTGCAACTACCTAGGGATAAGCACGGTTCATCATCGTGCCATTGACATAATTTCCTAGTCGCTTTTCCTCCACAATGATTTCACACAGTGCATATGTATTGGTCGTGGCCCGAGTTACCCCTATCGAGCTGCTACATTGTGGAGAAATTCCTAAACTTATTATAGATGCTTACGGAAGCAATGAATAGATGAATGAATGGAACAAGCGTACCTCATTGTTGAAACCCGGAAGACGACCATAATCAGCGGCATCGTCATCTTCAACCACTCGCTTTTCCTCTCGCAGCACGACTCGGTCCGACCCTCCCACGACGAGAAGACCCTGCCGCACCGCTGCCCCGTGCGCGCCGTGCACCACGTCCGGTAGGGCGACAGCCACCACCTCCTCTTGGGCACGGCGCTGGGCACCACTTCACGCTGGTGTGGTACGGGTATAGAGGGACGACCCCGCGACCACCGAAAGGGGAGGTCCTCCGGATCCGAACCCTAGTGAACCTCCGAACGGGCCTTCGTCTTGGAGGAAATCTTGGTACGAACCAAGATTCGGGAAGCCACCCAACCGGGAGTTGAGGTCCAGGTTGTCGAAGTTGAGGCGGGATCCCATGCTACCGGACCGTGCGCCGAGATGGGCCCATCCTCTCCGGGCAAGGAATGGCGCAACGAGAACGGATCGGCGTTGGAGAAGAAGTCGCGGGTCCCATCACCCGCGTAGCCGTCGGAGCCGAAGCCATCCATGGATGCAGATGAGTTGCTCCTTACTTCTTCTTCTTCCAATGGCGCGACGGGCGGAGGAACCTCCCGCGACGGGCTACGGCGCCACACTTGGCTGCTCGGGCGGCTGGGCTTGGTGGATCTACGCAGCGGACGGCGAGCTAGGTGGAGGCGGACTACTCGGGGGAGGAAGATTTGGGAGCGCACGATGCAGCGGCAGCGTGTGGAAGCCGGGACGATGGCGGCGGCGTCGGGGCGGAGACCTAGTTGCGCGAGCGTGAGTGGATAAGGTTCCGTTGCGGGAGGGGCGATTGCGTCCGTCTCGTCCAGAATGCGCTTATAGATACCCTCCCCCTCTTGGGTTTAGAGGTCTCTAAAGGCCTTCCCCTCAAAACTTTAGAGGCCCGTTCGGCTCTTGGGCTCTAAAATTTAGCCGATTTTGGGTTTTAGAGGGGAAACGAACGGGCCCCAAGCATATGCTTGGTACCTTCACTTTAAACTCTTCCCCAAAAGAATGCTTTTTATTACTATAGCTAGTTTCTATAGTATTTGAGATAAAATATTGACATGTGTGGAACTTCCCTGTTCGCTAAAAACAATATAGCAATAAAGTTGTACTTGTATACTTTCTATGGTATTTGAGATGAAGTGTGACACCCGGTGTCATGATTTTTGCAAGTTAGGAACTTTAAAATGTGCCACTTGGTTTAGGAGTAGCCTCATGATAATTTTCATCCACATGCAATTAGATTTGGGTGGTCAATTAATTCAAATTCAATTTGGATTGAACTACAACTCACAATTGCACAACATAAGTGGGGTACCCCAAACATATATGTTGTAGAGCATGACTAAAGAAAATTCTAGGCCAAGTTTCACTGAATTTTACCTTTGTTTCGTGCCCCCAAATAAATCAGTGAAGCTTAAATTATACCCCTTTTTCATGAATTATCAGAATTTATCTAGAGGGAGTTTGGACCTAAACTAGACATGCATGTCACTTTCTCGAGTCCCTCTACCCAAAGAAATTTTCAAAAATAACTTTCAAGCTCGGGAAGTTCTTGAACTTTATTTTTCTCTTCGAGAAAAAAGTCACATTTGGAAATTGGAGGGAAAAAGAAAGATGCCCAAGCATATTCTCGCGTCGCCCGCCTATCGGCCACTCCGGGGCAAGACACGGGCACGGCTGCGCCGTACACGCGCCACGTGGTCGGCCACCCCTGGCCCGTGCCCCACCTGGTCGGGACGGCGCCACACCCCTTCAAACCGGTCGGGAGCGCCTCTTTCCTCCCCCTCCACCATTTCTCCCCTCCGCCCGACACCTACCCCGAGCCGTCATTGCCGCCGTGCCCGCAAGCTCGTCACGCTGCAGCCCCTAGCCACCCAAGTCCTAGCCCATCCGCTCAAGGACGCGCGAGTCGCTCCTCCAACTCGGAGGAGCAAACCCCATCCAAAACCCTAGTTTGAGCTTCAAGTATTTCAGAGATGATCGGTGACGCCATTTTCGACAAGTTCGTCGTGCCACCGTGAAATTTCACCTCTCCGGTGAGATTTTAGCCACCATTCATCGCCCATCATGTGCGCGTTGACTCAACGCACCTCACTAACCTCTATTCTCCCCGTTTTTCGCATCGAGCGAGCTGCAGCTCCAATTTTCCCCGTCCACGTAGCTCCGGCCGTCGTGACCTCCCCGCCGACAACCACCCCGGGAGCTGCTCATCTTCAATGGAGGCCATGTCGGGCTTCATCGTGCTCCGATGAAGCTGCCGGGCCAAGCCGTTGCCGCTGTCGTCGCTTCCTCCGCACGGGTCGCCCTGCCGAACCCCTTCCGTAGTCGCCGCTCTCTGTCGGCCAGCCTCTAGTGAGACCCTGTCCATGCGACCGCTCCCACTCTATCCGCCACCCCGCTAGACATGGAGGTGCGGTCCGTGGCCCCGTACGTCGCCCTCCGGCGAGGTGCGTCGCCACGCGCTGCCCGCTTCCGGCAAGCTGCTGTCGAGGCCACGGGGTCGGGATCCCGTGTGGCCATGGCCTCCCCAATCCGAAACTCTGTGGTCCCCTATGTGGCAGCCGCGCAGGGATTGATTTAAAATTAATCTAGTGACATTTCTAAAATAAACAGAACATTGGTTTAAACTTCAAAAATTCATATCTTTTGATTTAGACCTCGAAAAATTGCAAACCAAAATTTTTTGGAATCCTTGAGACATGTGCTATTTAATGGTGCATTTAGTTTGGCATGATCAGAGGCTAATTAATGAAGTTAATCTCCTTTTTGGAGATTCAAGATTATGGCTTAATTAATTATTGGATTGCCATTAATTTTGAAGCTTAACTTATTTATCATCGAGAGCATGTGCTTAGTGATCAGTGGCATTTAGAATTGCTATTTTACGTAGCTTTGCAAGGATTAATGATTTATTTTCATGCACATGTGATGATGATTAAAATGCTTCATGGGAGTTAATGAAATAAATTAGTTTTGATATTTGCAATTAAAAAACAACCCTCGATGGACCCCAAGTTGTTTTATACACAGTAGCTAGGTTATTTTGATGAAATTCGTACATATTCCATAATGCATCTAATTCTTGTTTTCATCAAAATTAAACATCACCCTTGCATCATGTAGCTACGGTGGTGAACGCGGTGACCGGCAAGAAGGAGCAAGAAGCTGTTGCTGTTAGTGACCCAGCTGATCAAGGTCAAGCTCAAGGCAAGCCCCGGTGCACAACCTTTATGTTTAAGTCTTCTATTTCATCACTATGCTTGTAGGCTTGTACTGTGCACTAGGTGTATAGGAGTTGTGATGAAACCCTAGCATGCAGTAGGACACTGTTTATCCATGATTGGTAAACCTATGTTAGTTGCTTGCTAATTAGGACGATGATCCATGGAGTGGTACGGAGACCATTCGTAGTATAGGAATATCACCTTTGGACACGATGCTGGGTATTTGAGAATGATGATGGAATTTGGAGGCCGGACGGGCAATTTAGGTGGAAAGTGAAGGACTGAAAGAGTCTTCAATGTGGTAGCCCCGTCCGTGCACACAAAGACCGCGTCGTGTCTAGCCCATGTGGATAAGTTTGAACGTACTGTTTGCATGCTGGTGTCAATTGGCCCGAGTAAACCGACGTACCGATGCTTGATGTATGTTAGAGAGATATCCTACTCCCTTAGTTACTAGGCATGAATTTGGGAGGAGAGGAGGGAGCACTCTACTCACGGAAGACGTCCGGGATGGTTTCGTGTGAAGGACCCTTCTCGGGGAGCTAGGCCCGACTAACACTACGGTGTCGGCTGGGAAAGGTTGTCTCATGCGGCTTCGGGAAACGCGTATGTGACGTGCAAACATGTTTCTCCTACAGGATGTAAATCGATTCGAATGGCTGCCACTCACGATAACGAGTACCACTTATCTCGTTCGCGAAACATAGTAAGAAGAAAAATTTATATGTTGATGATGATGATTAATTTGTTGTATTGCTTATTACTTGTTTGGAAACATGTAATGCTATAGCTTAGTGTAAATTAAATTTGATCATTGCTACAAGTTAACGAACTGCTAAAAGATGGAAGCAAAGATCCACTGATAGGATGGCTTAGTGCTTAACTATCCTACCCCCGGGCCTTTATATGTCTAGGAGTCGGTTGTAGATGACCACTTTGACGGGTCGGTCTTGCTGAGCTTTAGTTGCTCCGGGCTTTGCTCTATGTGGTTTTCGAGAGAACCAGGATGAGCAGGACGATGTAGATGGATCGGAAGACTGGCAGGACCAGCCCGCCAATGGAGGACACTACTCCCGAGAATGGTGTGGATCGGAGGAGTAGACTGTTGATGTGCTGGCAAGGTGTTTAGGGCACCGTGAGAGCGATTGTATCTTTATTGCTTCTGTTGTACTAGTTAAATTTCAAACTTATTTGCTTCCGTACTGATAAGACTACGATGTAATATTTGTATCAGGATTGATGTAAAAGACTTGTATCTTTATCTCCATTGTATCATGCTTATGTTTGTATGTTGTAATTATCGGACATCACAACGCGTGATGCCACCCAAAGTGATCCTGGTGGTGGATTCGCTTCTTCGTGAGGCGGTTCTGTCACATGAAGCCTTGATAAGTGAACCATTCTCGAGTTCCATAAAACAGTTTTTTCATAAAGCCATTGTTCTTCTCGAAAATGTCGCTACAGGTATATCTATTAGCGATAAAAAAAGATTAACCCATGTTGCTGATAGTATACACAAATTAGGATTATTGCATTTAGCCATTTCTTAGTATGTTTAATATCGTTAGCGACATAAATGGACGTCCAGAAAAATGAATTTCAATGATCGACGAACTAATATTGATTATGTAAGTTATAGGTGTAAAGACACTAGATATTTGCAAAAAAAAAAACGATTACACACACTCTATATGCCAGGCTGCTTCTTGCCATTTGGCGCTATGCTACATGGTCCAAGAGGAAGTCACACAAGAAGACAAACATGGAAGAGGTATGCTATGGTTATTAGTTCTTCCTAAGTCATGCTATTTCAGAGTGGAATTACTTTTGGTTTGTATTTTATAAGAAAGTTCCTTATGAACGGATAGTGATAATTGATAAATGATGGGTTTTTATACTAGTGAAACTAAGTAAATTTAGAAGAACATATAAACCCACCCTCTCAATGTTCAGCACACAAGCTATAATCTCATAAAGGAGAAAAACAAACTAGCACAACAGTAGTCTCAAGACTCAAGAGAGTACAGCATGCATGCATGCATGCAAGTTGTATCATATGACCACCTTCCAGCTCAAGTACCGAGGGAAATAGATAAAACATAAGACGTTTATAGAAAACCTCAGAAAATATATTCTTTAACAAGTTATTTAAATCATAGTTTATTAAGCAGCAATATAATAGACAATACAGTTACGAAGGCACTACAATATTAACATATTCGTAACAGAATCAAAGCTACTGAAATTTAGCAGGGGCTATTCAAATATCAAAGTTGAAGAATGCAAAACACAATCTATATCTACTTGCCTTCAGCAATTGATCAAGAGAAAAAGGTAAACATACTCTCAAGGTGCACCACCTAATAAGCACAAATAATTCTCAACTCCAATACAACCATACATGTAACATCACCCATTGAGATTAGGCCCATAGTGGCCCATAAGCACTTGCCTGTATGTGAAGATATAAATAATTAAGTACCATCTTGTCAATTTAATTGGATATACGTCAATATATAAGCTAGGTTGTCCAACACTAATGAAGCATCTAACCCCTTAAAATTGTGTTTTGGGGATTAATAATGATCCATATTATCTGTTAACAAAAAATTTATTTGAGATGAGTTTTTAAGGTAGTGATATTAATTTGAGAAATGAGCAAGAAGGAACGAGGATTGGAAATCATTAAACTGGTGCTCATAGAAGTGGGTAGCTCTCGGGGCAAAGGAATATATTTTAATAGGTTTTTCTTTTAGTGGTCACAAGGAAATTAGAGGAGAAAATGATTAGATTGCTAGAATAGTCGTGGTACGTAGTATCAAGAGGCGTTGCTCTTTTGGTTTGATGCATCAGTAATTACCACTTTGCTCTATCCTCTTTGTTTTCATCTTGAAAAGTACCATGAAAATCGAAGTTCAAAAAAACAGCTAGAAATTTCCCAGAATTTAGACAGCCAACTCCTCGTGCAGTTGGACTGCCTGTTGCCTGTGATCAGACGACCTGAACCACAGGCGGTGGCACGGTGCACTCAGAAATTCTTTGAAGGCTTTAGAGCTCCTGGTAGTTGAATCAGTTGCAGCCCACGGTTAGACGGACTGGTTGCAAAGTCCGTTCATCTGTTTTTAAAAGTTTGAGTAAAAGCTTAATTCATCGTAAAGCAACGTTGGCAGCAGGGACGCGTCTTGCAACGTTGGCAGCTCAAAAATATGATGAGTTCAAACTTACATTAGTGCGTCTAATTGTAATTCGTCATCAAATTTAAGACGTTCCCGTTGGCGTCTTGCAACATTGGCAGGGACGCGTGCGTCAGAACACCGGCAGCACAGAGCACGGACTGACGGCGGCGATGGGTGTTGATGGCGACGCGTGTAGAGACGCCGGCCGGCCGGCCCACCGAGCTGTGGTGGGCGTGGCCCATGGCCTCACGCGGCAGCAGGCACGCGGCCGCCCGGACGACGGACGCGGCAATTCTGCTTCCTGGCAGCTGCTGCGGCTGCCACACTGAGGCACCCGGCCGGCCGGATTTGGCAAAGGCCCAAGGGCCTGCGCCTTTCGCCCTGCCTTGCCCCAGTCCCATGAAGCGTCGCTCTCGCCACCCGCAGGCCGGCACATGGCAACGCAGCCGGTGGCGGTAGCTACCTCTCTCTCTCTTCGCGATGCGACATGGCATGTAACGCGCCGTGTGTGTGGCCCACAGGTGCCTTGCACGGATAAGGTAGAGCATCAGCCGTGGCCGCGATCAAAGCAGGCCGGGACTTGGACTCGATCGGAGACGACGCGACCTGCTGACCGGTACACGTACACCAAATGAATAATGCCTCTCTCATCATGATTCATGACCAGATCGTAGAGTGCCTCGCTCCTCCGACTCCCAATTCAAAATGCATGTGCCTCATCCGGTGCAGAGATCGAGCCAACTTATCCGTCGTTGACTTACTCCCGATGATCATGTTCTTTTAAGGCATGAAGCTTCGCGGAAATCGCAACGCCTGCCTGTTTGGGCAAACACGTCGCCCTCGATCGGCCTCTTTCAATTGAAACCGCCCCTGCTGCCAAATACTGGAGGTAGCTAGCGTCACGCTCACATTGACTAACAACGCATTGATGCGCCACCACCCTTCTCACTTTCCCTTCGTCAGGCGGTAATCAGGTTCCAACCTCTCAACCGGGGTTACTAGTCGATGTCGATAGGGTATCGCTACTTTCCTTTACACAGGGAAGTAGGAGAACTAATTAAAAAGCAAGCCTTTCGATCGAAATAATATTTTTTTTTTGAAGGCGCGATCGAAATAATATTACAAAGTGCTACGCGCTCCCCATGAAATGATACATGTGAGGGCTAGCAGCGTAGGAGGGCAGAGAGAGAGAGAGAGAGATTCCTAGCTACTCCGGCTGATCCAACTTTTACTGTCTCCATGCTTTCACAAAAAAAGGCACGGCGGTTGATCCAACTTTTACTGTCTCGCTTCTCCACTTAAACGAAGATTAACTAAGGAATGGATTTCTTGATGTCCTGGGACAGACAAAAGTTAACCTACGCATCAAGTATCTCATTAACTGGATCCTCATAAGACATTGTAATCCCAAGAAAACGTTAAATTAAATGTACTTGCTCTTGCAAAAAAATTAAAAAGATCAAAACTAGTAGCACAGTACTTGGGTATGATGGGCTTTTGTAGGTAACCATCCACTGGACGCTGTAGCGGGCTCTGCACACTGAGCTTAGTTTGCTCTTATATAGAAGCAAGTACTACATGTCTCACGCTGCATAAAGCGCCCGTATTTCTCTCCACCTACAAAGCGAAGCGCCCGCAGCTTCTTGGAAATTGCTCGGACGCGACAGGTCAGTGTGTGATTGGTATACGCGTTTGCTCCTTCAACATTCAAAAACACATTTTGAACAAGCAAGGTAGGAGTAGCTTGCAAAATTGGCTCTTACTGAATGACCAGGAAAAAACGGTAGCCTGAGAACTAACCCTCCAATTATTTGGTCCTTATCTCATTTCAGTACCACACTCCCAATTAGTTACAGCATATTCCTGCGTTATCGCTTCCTGGGCTGCTAAATTCATCTCTGCCAAGCGCGTCAAGGGGGTCACATCTGCAGCAATTTATGTCTCACAATTCACAACCGGGCCAGTCAAATGCTCCAGCCTGTTTGGTGCAAAATCCTTGCTTCCATCAGTGATAGCTTCCTACACCACTTTTCAGTAGTAGCTTGCTTCTAGCTTCTGTTGCTTTGCTTCTCAACTCCTGCAAAGAACAAAGGCAGTCGTACGTGTGGTTCGAATTCAGCTATACATGGATTTCTTAATTAGAAGCAGTGTTACCTGACGTAATAGAGCCATTTTTACTTCGAGATTTCAGTAACAAATTTCTTATTTTCCTTTGGCCAAATACAACAGCTCCGTGGTATCTTGAATCTTTGAATCATTTCTTGAACAAAACGAGGAAACAAACAAAATTAAAACCCATTCCAATGTCATCACGCTTTGGAGCTGTTTAATCGCCATCCTCTCGTCAGAGCATACGATATGACGAACGGATTAGAAGACGGTCCTGTTCTAACCTACTAGTGATTATTACGCGCAGCATCGTTGATTGGGACATCGATCGATCCATCCATCAGGCGCTTTGGACCGCAGCTTTTGATCTGCTGGTGGTGGCTTCAACTGATCCTTGTTGATCGCATAAAAAACCGTACCCAAAGCGTGATGTTGACATTTTAAAAGAAGGAAATGCTTTTTGTTCCGTCTGGTGATAATTACTGAACCTGATTTGACCTGGTTCAACAGCCTTTTTTGCTTGTCACTGTCCCGCGCTGATGGTTAGAAAAAGTGCAGTTTTCTGGTCCAAAATAATGGCTACTCCCTCCGTTCATTATTATATGTCGTTTTTAAGTTGGACAAGAGAATTAAGGAGAAGTAAAAAGATGGGTGCACTGAAAATGAGGAGGAGAGAGATAGAGATAGATGTGTAGTGGAAAGAGAGAATATTACATTGGGAAGAGTGAAATGTGTGTTGGAAAGCGAAAATGATAGTACTACCTCCGTTCCATAAATGAGCTGTCATATAAGCAATTTTACTGATGTGGCAGGAAATTAATAATGACGAGAGAAGAAAGGGGTTTCATCTAGATGAAACCACCTCTACACTGTTTCCAAGACATTTCTCTCTTGTATGTGTTACCTAGGAAACAACAAAATGAAACTATGCATTGCATGAGGTATTTCATTCACCCTTGTTGCTTATGTGACACCTTGGAAACAATGAAATGAAACTCCTCATTGGGAGTAGCCTAATGTAAGCATTCCTATAATCCCGAGATAAAAATAGTCAATGTGAGAAAAGTCATATATACCCCTCATTTTACACTATCTCATCAATTCCTCACCCACCCATCAACCCACCAGATTTTGTCTTATCTCAATATTTAAATGCTTCAAATGCTTACATTGTGGAATAGAGGAAGTATGTAATTGGAGAAAAGTGAAGAATGATAGAATGACATGTAAATATGAACCAAGGGAGTAGTTGAGAAAAAATAATGGTCATTATTTTGGACGAGAAAACTCCTCCAGAAAAAATGGCATTACAAATCTAAGGTTGAAATTGCAGTACTACTTGCAAACATTATTTTTTTAAAAAAGTGCAAACATGATATGGTTAACGGAGAGTGCAAAGTTTAACTATAGTAAAGTCGGGAGATTATGGTATAAATGAAGTTCACAAATCACAATATTGGGCTTGTGTGACGAACGCATACGACGGGAAGAACGGAAGAGTACTGCGTGCTTAACGGCGGTGTGTGCTGCGCACAACACATCGGAACGCATACGACGGGAAGCACGGAATACTGCGTGCTTCACGGCGGTGTGTGCTGCGCACAACACATCGGATTGGACCTGCACGTGCTGGATCGACACAAGTACGCCAAGGTGACGTATGGACAGTTCCTGGTTTCCGGGGATTGGACCTGCACGTACCCTGCAGCATATGGCTCCTGGAAAATCTCTCCAACCTTTTTTTTTCAGCGGCTGCCGGCGGCTCACTGTTCACTTGTTCCGTATACTGTATCCATTCAATTGTGGCTCCCAATACTATTGATCCGATCCGGAGCACACGAAAATAAGTCCTGTGATTTCCTTCTAGCTAGAATGAATGGAGTGTTTTCTGATCACCTCCGCTCACCTGAAAACTAAAAATTTCTGAAAAACTAAAGGACAAATGACTGAAATGGACTAAAGTTTAACTCTAGAGAAACGAACGGAATGACTAAAATTTAGGCTAAACTTTAGCTCTAAGAGCAAGGTTAATAAAGTCGCCCACCGCCGGTGATATGCTCCCGCCAGATCATCCTACGCCATCATCAACATGTACTCGTATAACGGACAGGTCATTGCATGCCGACTAGCCGAAATATTTAAATACCTAAGCACGTCCGTTTGGTGGTCAAGCTGTGTATTTTCTTGGGTCTGCTGCTTCACCGGTTACTCAATAGTCGCTAGCACCTTTCTCTCTCTTCCTCCTTCTCTCCTCCACATGGGCTTGTTGAATGGCATGGCAGGCATTTCGCCAGCCATAATACTTGCTCTAAAGGGAAAATGGAGACAAAACTTAGCTCCTAAAAGAAACAAACACCCCTAAACTAATCGGTTAGTTAATTCAGCCCGTGGTGTGAATAGAGTAGCTATTATCCGTTTAGTTTATCCCGCCCGTGCACTGAATCTTCTCCAAATATTATACTACTTCCGGTACAACTTGAAAAAAAAAACAGGATTCGGATGGAGAACACACATGATTGGACGATCAAATAACCGATCTTATTCTAGCACCACCCAAAGATGCATGGTCTTATTCTAACAGGGAATATTATTACCCGGAATGCTGCATGCATGGCTGATAGGGACGTCAGTAATATAGCGCCGACCACGTTGGACCACACCACTGATTTTGTTGCCAGGATACCGCCTCCTCTCCTAGTCCGATCCTAGACCAGCTGAGACGTGTTTTTAAAAAATAAAATAAATTTGTCTCATGAGAACAACATAAAAGTTTGATGTCGACTTGGGCACACACGATAGATTTTGCTTTATAGGACGGATCCCATTTCACACTCTGAAAACGGAGAACACACTTTGCATTCCATGTGTCCAGTCAGTTGACTCTTATCCCTGACTGAATATTGATTGGCCGTGTTCAAACGGACGTGGCACTGCAGATCTGCAGTTCAACGATACTGTGCGTCCCTGTCTCAGATGTCTAGCGGAGACAATCGAAAATAAACGTTGGCATGACAAATTAACTCGCTCCTCGAACTCAAGTTTGTGTGTTTACAAAATTGACATAATTTAATTTCCTCGCAAAATTTTTTTGACATAATTTAATGTTAAGTACAGTGCGTGTAAGTTCAACGTTTATTGAAGTGGCAATCGGCAATAGTACGTTACAGTCAGTTGCCATGATTAGCGCACGATGATGAGATAACTCCTGAAAAGCTAATTGAAAATAGTTTAACGGATTAATTATCAGCAAACTTTTTCTCACCGTTCTGTTTTGATTGCACTGTTGGCTACGCATTTCATCCTCCGAACAAAAGGCCAAACCTAATGTATGAACTATCCCATTCCTATAGGATGTCAAAAAAAAAGAACTAGAAAATATGTCTAACATCAACAATATAATTTGTAATAATTTATTTCATCTTATTTGTATATCTTAAAAAGAAAAAAATATAAACACAAATGTTTGAACATTTCAACTTGTCATATAATTACACTATTAAGTGTCTCAATTCCCGCATATTTTATATTCAAATACCATTATTATTTTATTTAAAAAATTTATTAAAAATATACCATCCACTTACGGACCTCATTCCGTACAATTCAATGAAAAAAGAGGGGAACAGGATAGGTCGATGCTCAATATATTAGCATGCTCCGCCCCTCTCCCCCACTCCCCCACAAAAAGCCCCTACCTGCCTCCACCATCTTCCTCCGCGCCTCGCCCTCTGGCCTGCTGCTAACTACTTGTGCGGGTGTCGGCCACCGGTAATCGGAGGCCCCCTGTGGAGGGTCGATCAGTTAATCTGTTATCGGTTTTTCTTGCGCTCCCTGTTTCATCCCTGCGTTGCTACTTCCAAATCTTTTGATTGATTCACGGTTTCTTTACAGAGCGCTTCCTTGGCGCCGATGGAGCTTTCGGCGGATTTTAGGTTCGATTGGGCGCCGATGGAGGAACAGCCTCAACT
This sequence comes from Chloris gayana, assembly GCA_031894775.1. NCBI lineage: Eukaryota > Viridiplantae > Streptophyta > Magnoliopsida > Poales > Poaceae > Chloris > Chloris gayana. The sequence goes on from JAUNZO010003702.1 coordinate 41,072, forward strand.
CCTTTGGGCTACGATGGAGCAGCTCGAGCTCTCTTGGGCACCGGAGGACCAGGGGCTCCTCGCCGATCAGCAGTCCCGCCTCGCGAGCGCCGCCGCCATCGAACTCCAGGTAATGAGGACCACCATCTCAATTTACTTCTCCGGTGTTATGCACGGTCGCCTGCTGGATGAAGAAAGGTTCGATTTTCATGTTGTTATTGGACGAGATCGTGCCCGAACAAAAAAAAACATGTTTTTTTCTTCCAAATCTCTGTCTGCATTCATCCTTCTCAAGTTCGATCGGCTTAAAAAGGCCGCCTTTTTCGCGGAAATGGTACACCGGGAGCCATCGCCGCCTCAGTATGCTACAGCGCTTGCACTTGTAGGCGGCCCGAGCTCTGTCTCTGTGGCCGGAGCGCGGGGATGCCGGCGGGCGCGCTGCAACGGGTGCATTCAGAGTCGCGGTGAGGCTAGCGAGGCCGAAGACGCGGCCGGCGTTGGGCGCGATGTTTGCCTCGGCGCGGTGCGACGGCGATGTCTGGCTCGGGACCGGCTTTAAGGCACGCTTAGCAATTTTGTCGTGCTCCTTCATCTTGTCCTCAACTCCTCATTTCTTGTCTCTCTCTCTACGGCAAGCGATGCGCTTCGGATGAGGAAGAGCGAACACGTGTTTCATCAAATAAATTAGGGAGAAGGAGAAACATTGTATTCTTTCCTGATGTATCATAGATCCCTGATTTTTCCTTAGAGTCGTAGGACTCGTCTCAGTTCTTGTTGGGAGAAAGAATGCATTGGATGATACCGGTAACTTGTTGGGCTTGGGAAGAATTTTTACTGGATTTATTATCAGACTGTATAATTAAAACCTTGGCAACGCCATTCTTATCTTCTGTCATCAAGTCTTAGCGCACACAGCACCTGAAAAGGCTCTAAGCAACATTCATTACTTGTGCAGTCAGATTTCGCTCCAGATCTTCAGGGCAGCATCTCAAGTCCTGAAAATCTTTCAACTCCCAGTCACTGATCAGAGTCGGAATACTTTCTTCCACTTTGATGTTTAAAGATCTAATTATTAGATAGTCTCTTAGTAATGCATCCTGGCAGAGCCTTATCCAGTACTACGGAGTAGCTAACATTTTCCACCAGATTATCTGCACATGCATCGACTAGACTGTGGAAGCCTCTTAGTAATGCATCCTGGCAGAGCCTTATCCAGTACTACGGAGTAGCTAACATTTTCCACCATTTCAAACATATTTACATTTAATACTGTAGAGCTGTTCACTTGTCAATAAATAGAAAACCTTGATTCTATGGCCACTTTCTCACCCCCCTTGAATATGCAGGACTTCTGTTGGCACTTGCACTCTTTCAGTAAGCCAAACACAGATAACCTGTGCAAAAGCACAAGCTAAAGAATAAATTTACAAACATATTTCCAGTACAAGATAAGCAATATGCCAAAGGAAATTGTTTGTTCTTGTAAGAACATTTAACAAATAGCATAGACTGAACATTCCATATTTGCAAGAGATTCAACAGCATCCTCATCACCAGTAAAAAAACAGATTGTGTGATATTCATGAGTCATGACTTCTATCTGCAGTTTCATGGGCCTCTCATCAATATGTATCCTAAAATTGAGTCATGACTTCTCTCGGTTTTGATGCCATATTTTTGCTTTATATAATTGACAAATAAAGGAATGCGGCAATCAGTACGAATCTATGTTTTGTTTACAGATGAAGGATAATCCAGCACATGATGATGATGTCCTTCAACTTCTGGAAGAGCCCCGAGACGAGGGAGACCTTAATGAATGGTTAGCAGGTACCATGTGTAGTTACTACTGACAAAACCTTGGTTTCTTACACGTGGATTATCTATGACTTGGAAGCGTACTGATGGACCTCCTCATGCAGGCGATTTACATTCATCTTCTTCACACGAGACAAATGTACATCAGGTATAGTTGCAGGATCTGTTAAACAGATGTTGTGAGATACTCAATTGCCACTTTGTTTGGCACAAGTATTTTTCTAACCTGTTAAAGAAGTGAATGAGACTAAGGTATTGGGAATTCGTTTCCTTATGGCAGATGGAAGGAATGAGAAGCAGTCCAGGAGGGACTCCTAGTTTCCCCTCAAAGAAAAGAGGAAGTCGCAAGAAACGCAGGAGTTCTATAGACACTTTCACTCTTCCAGTAAGCCAAACACAGATAAGCTGTGCAAAAGCACAAGCTAAAGAATAAATTTACAAACACAATTCCAGTACAAGATAAGCAAGATGCCAAAAGAAATTGTTTGTTTTTGTAAGAACATTTAACAAATAACATAAAGACTGAACATTCCATATTTGCAAGAGGTTCAACAGCATCCTCATCACTAGTAAAGAAACAGATTGTGTGATACCCATGACTTCTGTATGCAGTTTCATGGGCCTGTCATCAATATGTATCCTAAAATTGAAATCTGGATTGACTATAGCATTATCTCACTTCTCTCAGTTTTGATGCCATATTTTTGCTTTATATAATTGACAAATAAATGAATACACGTCAATCAGTACGAATCTATCTATGTTTTGATTACAGATGAAGGATAATCCAGCACATGATGATGATGTTCTTCAACTTCTGGAAGAGCCCAGAGACGAGGGAGACCTTAATGAATGGTTAGCAGGTACATGTGTAGTTACTACTGTCAAAACCTTGATTTCTTACACACGGATAACAAATTATCTATGACTTGGAAGCTTACTGATGGACCTCCTCATGCAGGCGATTTACATTCATCTTCTTCGCAGGAGACGAATGTCAATCATCAGGTATGGTTGTAGGATCTGTTAAAGAGATGTTGTGAGTTACTCAGTTGCCACTTTGTTTGGCACAAGTATATTTCTAACCTGTTAAAGAAGTGAATGAGGCTAAGGTATTGGCAATTCGTTTCCTTATGGCAGATGGAAGAAATGAGAAGCAGCCCAGGAGGGACTCCTAGTTTCCCCTCAAAGAAAAGAGGAATTCGCAAGAAGAGGATGTCTCCATGGGTAAAAACAAGTTTAATTGCAAAAGCACCATTTACTTGAACTGCTAGAAGAAGAATAAACAAAAAGTTTGCTGCTGTCTTTGGAAAATGATCAGATGTTATCCTTCATAATCAGAGGGAAAAACTAGATTGTATTTTTTTCTTTGTTCCACTTTCAGATTTATTGTAATTATCAATTATAGCAGAGAAAAATATTAACTATTTTTGGCTGTTTGACAGAGGCCATTGTTCTTTGAAAGGAGGAGGCGTTCAGCAAGTGTGAGTAGGGTATTCACACCTAGAAAAAACAACAGCCGCTGGACGCCTGAGGAAGTGGAGACACTGGTCGCAGGTATATCAGAGTACGGGATTGGAAAATGGACTGAGCTGAAAGGGAAATATTTTAAGCGGTCAATTCGCACATCAGTGAATCTTAAGGTACAATAGACTAGTGATACATGGCACAAAAGAAGTAAATTCATTATTTTGGTAATTTTTTCTCTTATTATGTTCATTATCCAGGACAAATGGCGAAATTTGTTGAAAGCTTATGATGTCAAAATGATGTCCAACTCTAAGAAGGTTCAATTTTTTGACTTTTACAGACAAATGCTACTTTTTCTAAAGATTCATTATCTTATATTTCTCAAATTCAATAGATAAAGGTACAGAAAACAACGCTACTGCATCTGGAAGAGCCATTGATCAAGCGGATCAGGGAGCTAGCAGAGAAGCACCGACGGTCCTGTGAAGCCACACTTAGTGACAGCAGCAGCAGAAGCAGCAGCAACACAAGTAAAGACTCATTTCTTACGTTCTAGCATAGAGTTAGCACCATGTAGAGGAGATCCTTTCTGGAACAGCAAGCTTTTGTATCGCCGCTGTATACAGAGTAGATGGCTGGATCTCTGTATTCAGCCTCTCAGTACTGTTACTAGTTAATGAAGTGGATGGAAGCATGGAGCTCTCCTGATTCTGCCTTCATTGCTCAGTTTTGCATTTTAGATGCTGCATATTTATAGCATAGAAATGGGGTCATTTACGAGTCACAGTGATACCAATTCTTTTATAGTGAACACCTGCACATTCTATATGTGAGTTTACACCTCTGAAAATGCAGAATTCTTTTGTTGTTTCTGCCAATGTGTTGCAGTTGTGGACTGGCACTTTCTGCAATACATGAGTCTTGTAATATTTAGGGCCAGAAGAAGATATTTTCCTAGCTTCAAAGAGTGAACTTGCAATTTTCCATTGTGCCCCCCTTTCATCCATTTTGAAAGGCTCTAAACTTTTGGATTTTCTTCTGAAGTATAACCATATACGGTGCAGTTCTCCCCAATTTTATTTGGTCTGTCGAACAAGAGAACTTTGAAGGGTTTTCTGCGTGCTGAAATCTTGTCATGGTTGTTAATATGTAGTGTCTAGCGGCAGGAAAGTCCATGTGTTTTTATCAGCTTCATATATGATATCCAGTCATGTGCTGAAATTGAAAGGCTGAAAACTGAAGTTTCTCCATGGAGCCGCCTATGAAACCAAAGGTTTGAACATCCAACTGTTTGATAGCCAAATGCAACATGGACCTGGTTTCGCGGTTCGCACTTCTTTACAAAACTTTGCACATTTGACAGTGTATTCCGAATGGGTTTAGCCCATGAGATCCAAAAAAGAATCATTTGCAGGAAAAAAAACAGGGATGTTAGGCTCATGGCACAAACGGTCATGAGAAGTGTAGGCACATACGTTTGGCCGTATGAAGGCAGGCAATATATGTGCTGAGAAATCTGAAATCTGGGAGCTATTGGTGGCGACCATTGATATGCAATAGAAGGAACAACGTGAGCCTAAATCAATCTTGATATGACCCAGCAGCCTCAAACGATCATGTAACAATATGGTACCAATGCACCACCGAATCTTGATCATGTAATAGCACAGCTTCCAGGTCTGTATTCCAAGTGATGCAATCCTGATTCCTGAACAAGCTAGACTTTAGCTGCACACAGTTTTAGGACTTATGTCAGTTGTGGGGAAAATCAGCAACACGCAAGGGGCGATCTCATCACCAATCCAACCAGAGTTTCAGTCCCAAGCGGGAACTCTCAGTCCTTGTCAAAAGCTTCAGCAGATGGCATATGGCAATTGCCAACGACGCCGCAGCTACACTACAGAAGGCAGAAGCATCTCACCGCCTTCGTTTCAGCCGCGTCCGCCTCCCAGCGACTGTAGACAGATCAGAGGGAATGGATCTTCACGAAGCAGGACACGCTCCCGCTGCAGCCTCTCTTGTTCAGCTTCACGGCTGAGGGAGGATGACAGCGCGAGAAGGAGGATGCGAGCGAACCCCTCCACCGGGCTTCACCGCCGCTTGTCTCCCCGCGGCTTATCCGCACGGCCTGGTCGTAGTTGTCTTCCAATACGAGGCGGCGCGGTCAAGCCCTCCCGCCGCCGCCGCGGGCTGTACCCGTGGTGAAGTGCAAAGACGAAAGCACATTCCCGCTGCACTGTAGCCAAAGCGTAAATTCTATTTACGTCTTCGCTTATACGTATCGGCCCAATCCACTCACTGGGCCACTGACCAGTCACGGCCCGAATATCTATCGGGTCTGGATCGAAATCAAATTAGGCTTGTCTCTGTTCTGTAGCCGGCTAGCCGCTGATTTCCCATGTCCAGCCGAACAAAAAACATCAACAATATGCTAACAAATGGTTGATTTGGCGTGTTCTGCTCCGCCACATTGAAAAAGAAACGCTAAACTCCTGAGTCATGCTACTGTCTCTCGAGCTGCCTGTTCTATCTAGGAGGCATTAGATTGCGACGGTGAGTGCATACAACTTGTGAGACACATGCCGTCATGCACAGTGATTAAGATGAACTGATCCCATCACGATCTCTGCACGAGATTCCAGTCCAAATATTACGGACGCGGATCCCGAGGCCCATCTCCTCGTTCTGGACGGGCCCGCCGCGCTTGTCCTGGCAAACACGTGAGCTCCAGTGTCTGCCTGTGCTCGACCAAAAGGCCGGACCGGTTACCGAAGCTTCCGCCCTGCTCCTTGCAGCCTTGCAGAGACGACCTGGCCCAGGGCCCCGCACGTCACGGGCCGTAGCCTCTCAGTCCAGCTGGCGTCCACGTCATGCGCGCAAGCCCCGAACCAGGAGCCCCGGGTGCTCGTAGCGAAGGTGTGCCCAGTCGCGCACGGCTCCAAATCCGGTACGCACCAAACAGGATCCCGAAAGCTACACGCACGCGCGTCGTGCCCCCGCGCGTGACATACGTCGCTGCCATCGTGGGTCCGGAACCACACGGTCCCCTATGTCATTAGCCTGTCTCCGTTAGCTCGTTCTTCTCCGTCTCCGCCTCCATCATCTGTCGCGCTCGCATCACACGACACACACCCTCCGGTGAGGCGTCCATCGCATAACGGTCCGCGCCGCCGCAGGCGGCCTATCCGCTCGCGAACACCTTCCACCCGCCTCCTCCATGCAGCCACGCTCGCCGCCGTCGGCGTCCGCGGCGGCGGCCGCCTTGGCGCCCGGCGTGGGCGGCGTCGAGCCGGCCGTCACGCTGGACCAGGTGCCGCGGTGGAGCGACCCCGACCAGCGCCTCTTCCCCGCGGCTGACGAGGCGTCCCCGGAGGGCGGATCCGAGCCTCCGCCCTACCTCTCCTTCTCCGACCCGCTCACCGGCGAGGACGGCGCCGCGGCGGCAGGCGGCGGCGCCTCGCGCTTCCCCGTCGACCAGGAGATCAACTCCAGGATCTACCTCTGGCGCGGTCAACCCTGGAACCTCGAGGTCGACGCTGTCGTTAATTCCACTAACGAGGTCGGTTGCTATTCCTTCCCTCGTCGTCCGCCTCCTCACTTTCGTTGCCGGAAATTGGGTACAATCGTGGTGCTAAGCTCTTGTGATTTGCTTGGTTCGTGCAGAGCTTGGACGAGGCACACAGTAGTCCCGGGCTGCACGCCGCTGCAGGGTCAGGGCTCGCTGAGGAATGCGCCACCCTGGTACTGATTTGGCATTCAGATTGGGCTTTCGCAACTTTGTTCAATTGGTGCTGATACTGACTTTTAAGTATCATTTATTTGATCTCGACTCCGTTTCAGGGTGGCTGCCGAACTGGAATGGCCAAGATGACAAACGCATACGATCTGCCTGCAAGGCAAGTTGTTTGTGTGCTTTTCTGTGCTTAAAATTGTTGAATTGTAAGGTACTTGAACATAGCTCCGTATTAGTTCCATAAAACACAGTTGGGGATATTGAAGATCAACCCTTAGATTGGAGCAACTAAATAGTTTCTCTAGAAGCCTCCAATGCCATTGCTTGTGAATCCTCTTATATATATCACTAATGGAATGGTTTTTTCCTTTCTGAAATCTGTTAACAACTGATTTGATCCTGTTGTATTTTGATCCCATGTAACTTGATTTCTTCAAAGCTACATGGTAGTCCTATTCAAAACTGCTGCTGACTGATGCTTTAGCAAAAACCTAACATTGCTGAAGCTAGTTGTTCAATAGTCACAATCCGTTAGTTCACTGTACTGTGATGCAGATATATGTTCTATGTATGTTAAGATCCATATAACATTGATTATGCAGGAAAGTCATCCATACTGTAGGCCCCAAATATGCCGTCAAGTATCACACAGCTGCGGAGAATGCACTTAGTCACTGCTACCGGTCTTGTTTAGAGCTACTCATTGAGAATGGTCTTGAAAGGTGTGTAGATCATTCTGCTTAAAGGTTATTGTTACTTGTCTGAGTGTTGGCTCTTTTCATTGCAAATGTTTCAAGTTCACAAACTGTTATGGTAATGTCTTCCCATTTTTTATGTGAGATTAGCATTGCTATGGGTTGCATATACACAGAAGCTAAAAACTACCCTCGTGAACCAGCTGCTCATGTGGCAATAAGTGAGTTATTTTACTCTTTTACTCTCTCACTCCACTTCTGCTGAAGAATATTCACCTGCATGAATGAAAATCTTCAGTATGTAAATCTTGATGTTAGCTGTGTTACTGCCAACTGAAACAGATGGGAATTTCGTTACCTCCCCATCTGTCCATTCTACTTACTGGATGGATCAATTAGTGTTAGAAACTGGAATTCTTAATTTCTCTGTTGTTTACTACCATCACTCCATGAGTATTTCCATAAATTCATAATATCTTTGCAGGAACTGTTAGACGTTTCCTGGAGAAGCAAAAAGGCAATATAGCCGGTGTTGTTTTCTGTACTACATCATCATATGATACAGAGATATACAAGCGGTACTTCAACTGAATTCTGTAGTTTACATTATGTTTTGTTCATTCAATCTGCTGATTATAAGTAATTAAGCTCTGCAGATTGCTCCCGCTGTATTTTCCCCGGGACAAGCAAGAGGAAGTAATTGCAGTATCAAAACTCCCGGCTGATGTTGGCGATGAGAATGGTGAGACGGTAATAGATGAAAGGAAAATAAGAATAAGACCATTGCCTGCTGGTGTGGTAGAAAGAACAGTGATGGATCTTCCGCTTTCTGATTCTGGATCATCATTGAAAAGGTTGGACTCAAAAGTTGCATGTGTATGGGGACACAATTATTGGAACTTGCCATTTTTTCTCCTGATCTGTATCTTAGTCATTACGTCCTTATTATGTTTTTAGTTGGAATCTTAAATTGGATTTATGTGGCCCTTTTTTGTGCAGACAGTTAGTGGTCTTTTTTGTCAAAAGTATCTTTAATTTACCTTCTGAAATAATTGTTGTTTTGAGTATTGGATTACTCTTCCAATTGAATTGTTTCTAGTTCTTTGTGCCATTTGCTTTACACGATTCCATATTGTGATAGGTCTTTATGGCATCAATTCATCTTGGCTGGTTTTATTCTACAGGAGCTCTTTCAAGCTGGATTCATATTTGGATCCTTCGTTTATGTCACTAATTAAAGATCCTGATCTGAGGCGTAAGGAACAGTGGGAAAAATCTTCTCAGGCTCAAAAGGGATTCAATTATGCTAGATTACTTGGATATGGTGATCTAGCATGCCCTTCGTTGTCTGCAGCAGAGGAATATTCGCTTCATTCACGATACCTTGCGAAAGCAAATTCTCTTAATCTTTCAGAGATTGCTGAAATGAAAATAATGTATGTAAATTTCTTGTGTTATGGTTTAAGCTTTATTTTCTCGTGAGTCATGATTCTTTTGCATCTGTGTGATGACTTCTCTTCGAGTAATCTTTACTGCCCTTAGTCTGATGTTCTGCACTAACTGCAGTTATCGTGGTGGAGTTGATAGCGAAGGACGCCCAGTTATGGTTGTTGTCGGTGCACACTTTCTTCTTCGCTGCCTTGATCTCGAACGGTTCGTTCTGCATGTGGTGAAGGTAATTAACAAAATAAATGATGCTATATTCCATATTTTACGCCGTGACCAGAATGCAAATATCCTGAACTCTTGGATTGCAGTTATCTCTATAGTCCCTCTGGATTCAAATATGTGCCATTATGACAAGTAATCTAGTTCAGCATTTTGTCCTATCAACAAGTGTTTACATGCAGAGCGGGTATATTTTAATTAAATTGGGATCTCTCTGTGTTAGTATCTTAATTAACTTGGTCTGTATGTCATGATTTCCTGCGTCGTCATTAGCTTTGTGCCATCCCCAATAATGGAAATACTTCTATAGTAGTGTTTGGTGTATTTTATTTGTGATATGTCTATTATACTGTGCAGAATTTGGTTTTTGATTAGTAAGTTAAATCAGCTAAACATACATATAATTCTTGTTTATGTTCTCACCGAGCTTTATGCTGTTCTTAAATAGGTGTAGCTAAAATATTGAATATTCTTGATGGTCACTGTTATATGAAATTGATGAATGATGATAGTATAACAATAAATGCAATTTGTAGATAGGACCTCAAGAGTTTTGTTTTTGTGTGATTACAAGGAATACCCAGGCAATGAAAGTGAATGATCCATGCTTTATGGCTTCTATCAGTCTCAATCTTAGTTGATGAGTCTCTGTCACTTGATTCACTCTCCCTCCTTTTCTCCCCGTCCTTTTTTTTGCCAAGTGAACCATTAAAAGGTTTTTTTTGTCTCTCTTTGTAGGAATTTGAACCATTGATTCAGAAGCCCTATTCAATTGTATATTTCCACTCTGCAGCATCATTACAACCGTAAGTGCCTATAACGACTTAAGGAGGAATATCTTCATTTTGTTAGTTTCAGTTTTCAATTCATAGTGTAAAAAAAAGGAAAATCTTGTTAAGTTTCCTGTATCAGTTCAGCTTTGCTTTTTCTTTTAAGAGAAAGTTGTAAACATGAGTACTTTGTAATAGGTTGGAGAAAATACAGCAGTTTTAGCCCATTTCAGAAAACTACAACTACTTTGCATTTTGTTGCCAGAAACTATAAATTTCACCCTTGCTGATACCCTGGGTGTCACGCATCAAAATAGATGTAGCTTGTTGCAACTTAATATGTCATAGTGCCTCTAGGTTTTGGAAATTTATTACTCTTTCGCATTTTCTTGCTAGTTGGTTTCATATCTAACCTATCCCAACTTGCTTTGGACTAAAAGGTTTTGTTGTTGCATGTTAAATTTCCAGGCAACCAGATTTAGGATTCATGAAACGGTTACAGCAAATACTAGGACGGAAACACCAGAGAAACCTCCATGTCAGTATCTTGTTCATGTCTAATCGGTGTCCAGTTTATCTTGCAATGAATTCATTCGTCTAACACCATTGACTGTAAACAGGCAATTTATGTCCTCCATCCAACATTAGGATTGAGAACAGCTATTCTAGCCATGCAGATGTTTGTAGATGGAGAGGTACCTCCTAGCTCATTCCACAATGGCTTAGTTTTCTTTTGACTGTGCTACTTGGGATTTTAACATCATTTTTACCATATATAGGTCTGGAAGAAAGTTGTATATGTGGATAGGCTCGTGCAACTTTTCAAATATGTGCCACGCGAGCAACTTACAATTCCTGATTTCGTCTTTCAGTAAGTATCCTTGCATGACACTTTTCAGCGTTTTAGCACATTGGTGTGCAAACTAGTAACTAGGAATTGATGTCGTGTGTACAAACATAATTTTACAGGCACGATCTTGAGGTAAATGGTGGGAGGGGCCTAATTGTTGATCCAAGAACAAAACACATTTATCAGAGAGCATCATCTGGTTGACATCAGGCAACTGTAAGGTCCACAGTTTATTAGTTTGTATGCTGTAGCATCCTTCTATACATGTAACTGTATTACATTTTGAGTTTCCTTTTTCTATAGTTAAGATGGTATGTTCAATTTGTTCGTTCTTCTACCTTTTGTAAGTGAAATTTTGTATGTACATTTGTTCAATCAAATAAAAGTGATATCTAGATGTTTTTGTTGGCCTATTCCATCTTGTCGCATTTTTACAGTATTCTTCTAATGATGTTACAATTAAGCATTTGTGACATAAGTCCATTATTGTTAATAATAGTATCGGCATGTTGTTAAATACAGTAAACGACATGCATTCTTTTCTTTGTATTTACTAATTTTCAGTCAATTGAAATTTGTGCTTCTTAGACTGCAACATACATGTTTTAACATGCTGTCCAAGAATGAACAAAAAGAAGAAATCGATACAACATACAATAGTACTCATTTCAACATGAAAAAATAAAATTGGAATGAGAGTACAATTTCATTTCAGTTGATTGAAATTGTACTCATTCGAGTCTCACCCTCTTTTCGTTATCTGAGGAACTTCATCAGATAAGGATCTACTGATAGTGCTTCTTACTTCATATCATATAATGATCCAATAGTAGGCTTCTGTTTCAACCCCGAGACTTGGTGTATACGTGGACCATCATGAACGATCTGTACTAATGTGCATCTTCTACAATTAACTATTGTGAGTTGATGATGGTACATGACGATATGGTTTCACACTTTGAATGCACCAGGGTCTCTAGCCATAAGCAAGTCTTAACTTCTGGTAAGTTTTTAAGATAAACACATATTCCAAACAATTAACCCTTTCTCTAGCTATCAGCAAGTTCTAGGTTCCCAACATTGGATTGGCAACAGAATGCCGATGGTTTGTTGGCTAGGGTTGAGTGTCTGAAGCCATCAGGATCATTATTTATGCAAGTATCAATTTGAAAGCATCTAATTTGCATTTCCCATAGGTAACACTCATGCTGTCCCAATCTGCATTGTGATTATGATGTAAGGGATGTGTTAAGCTGCTGCTGTTAGTTGTGGCCGTGGTTGGGAAAAGCTAAGGAATGTGCAAAATCTCTTTTAATGAAATGATGAAGCTCTTCTCAGCAGCATCTTAACCTTCTAGCATCTAAATTGCATGAAGTTTAATGCCAAGTTCAAGCTATTTGTAAAGATGAATCTCCTTTCATCATGAGGCTTAATCCTTAAGGTTCCAAGGTCGGGTCCTGTGTTTGTGGTAAATGGCGCTAATGTAAACCTATATCAGTGAGAGGTGTGGGTGTGTGTAAACTCTTCTTCTATTAATATAATGATACACAACTCTCCTGCGTGTTCGAGAAAGAGAAAAAATCTCCTTTCATCAGCTTATTTACATTCTTGCATCTAGATTGCATGAAGCTTAATGCCAAGTTCAAATTATTTGTAAAGATCACTAAGTTCTACCTAAAAAAAAGATCACTAAGTTCGAGGTCTTGAATACTATATCCCAGTTTATTTGGAAAGTATTCCATATAAGATTACCGGAAATAATCCAGGAACCGTATAAACTGGTGAATATTCCTGAGTTCCACGAGTCATACTATCATATGGGTATTATAAATGTGCAGTTGCTGTTGCTCACTGCCTATAGTCATAAACTATTCCTGCTCAACTTCTGAAATCATATTATGACTGGAGCAAGCAAGATAATATCAACTACATGAAACATGAATCCAGGCTGGCATTAGCATCCTAATGGTATCTAAGAATTTGAGTTAGCAACTGATAGATACTCCCTCCGTCTAGAAATATAAGCATTTGTTGACTTTCAGACCTCTCATTTGACCACTCGTCTTTTCAAAATATTTGTAAAATATTTATTTATTTTGTGATAATTTAATTTATTCTAGATATATTTAAATATGACTTCTTTATTTTTGTATTTGTACAAATTTTTTGAATAAGACAAGTGGTTAAACGTGATTCCTGAAAGTCAGCGAATGCTTATATTTCTGGACGGAGGTAGTACTTGTTACTAGTAGGCAAGCAAATTTGTCAAGGCATTATTCGTGCCTTCAACAGGTACACCAAAGGTCCCATTACTACAAAATGGCTGAGACAGTGATGTAGCAGGAGTCTGGAATGGAATCCTTGTATGAACATAATAAAATGGCATTTGATGTGGGAGTTGCAAGGTCGTGCGGAGAAGTTAACCTGGTAGGATACATGGGACACGGAACTGGGCATAGTTGACTAAGATTAAATGAAGTCCAGATGATGCTGATTGAGTAAGAGGCTCAGGTATATTCCAAGGATCAAACCTTGGCTATATAGTGACGTCAATTGGACAGTGTTGCTCAATAGTTTTCCATCCTTAGTTAAGCTCTCAAGCCTCTTCCTGTTCTCTCTGTCTCTCTCAAGGTGAGCAATGTTTTGATTGTTTTCATTACTATGTTTTGATTAGGAGATCGTAGTAATTCTTATAAATATCTGATCGCATGATTATATGCTTCTTTTTTAAAAAATGCATTACAATAGTTGGTGAAGAACTTCTGTGCAGCAGTTCACTGATTGTTCTTCAGAATAAAGATACTCTAGAGATACACCTTTGGCAGCTTTCTGAAGCGCTTTTTTGCATTTTGATTCGCTCAAGAAAGTACAGGGGATCTGTACTTACCTTTCTGCCAACTTGGTGATGATTTTTACCTGCTAGGCATCATATATTGTAAACTATAGTAAGAAAAGGCATCTTTATTTACCTGCAACATTTGACTACTTCATCTTGCGTTTGGACGTGCATGCGACTGCGCACTTAATCCTATCCATCAAACCATTTATAATTACAGGCTCCCCCAAAAAATCCTTCTCATGGAGCAATATTTAATCATCTTTTAGGTTTAGTTGACTTGATTAGTCCATTAATTACCATATGTTCCCAAACAAGGCAACATCATCTGAGTGACTAGGTTTCCAGCCTTTGCAAGAAACTCTGGAATCAGCTCTGAAACAAGTGGTAATTCACTCTCTGAGCTTCTATATAACTGCAGTATTGCAGCTGCAGGCGCTCGATAAGGAAGAGGAGCGAGCTAGCTAATCCAGTGAAGAGGCTGTGCACTGAGAGGCTTCGACCATGGCGGGCGGGCAGCTCAAGGTGCTGACGACGCTGGACCAGGCGAAGACGCAGTGGTACCACTTCATGGCCATCGTGATCGCCGGCATGGGCTTCTTCACGGATGCCTATGACCTGTTCTGCATCTCCCTCGTCTCCAAGCTGCTCGGCCGTGTCTACTACACCTAGCCTAACAGCCCCAACCCCGGCAGCCTGCCGCCCAACGTTTCAGCGGCGGTGAACGGCGTCGCCCTGTGCGGCACGCTGGCTGGCCAGCTCTTCTTCGGCTGGCTTGGCGACAAGCTCGGGCGCAAGAGCGTCTACGGATTCACGCTCATCCTCATGGTGGTGTGCTCCGTGGCGTCTGGGCTCTCCTTCGGGCACACGGCGAAGGGCGTAATTGCCACGCTCTGCTTCTTCCGGTTCTGGCTGGGATTTGGCATCGGAGGCGACTACCCTCTGTCCGCGACCATCATGTCCGAGTACGCCAACAAGCGCACCCGCGGCGCGTTCATCGCCGCCGTGTTCGCCATGCAGGGCTTCGGCATCCTCTTCGGGGCCATCGTCGCGCTCGTCGTGTCCGCCGGCTTCCGCAACTCGTACCCGGCGCCGTCCTACGAGGAGAACCCCGCCGCATCGCTGGTCCCTGAGGCCGACTTCGTGTGGCGCATCATCCTTATGTTCGGCACCATCCCGGCTGCGCTCACATACTACTGGCGCATGAAGATGCCAGAGACGGCACGCTACACGGCACTCATCGCGCGCAACGCCAAGCAGGCTGCAGCCGACATGTCCAAGGTGCTACACACAGAGATCGAGGAGGACAAAGACCAAGCTGAGCTCGTCAGCGCCGGCGTCAGCAGCAACGAGTGGGGCCTCTTCTCGCCACAGTTTTTGCGCCGGCACGGGCTGCACCTGCTGGGCACAACCAGCACCTGGTTCCTCCTCGACATCGCCTTCTACAGCCAGAACCTGTTTCAGAAGGACATCTTCTCCAAGGTTGGGTGGATCCCACCGGCCAAGACCATGAACGCCGTCGAGGAGGTGTTCCGCATCGCCCGGGCGCAGGCGCTCATCGCTCTCTGCGGCACCATCCCGGGCTACTGGTTCACCGTGGCCTTCATTGACATCGTGGGCCGATTCGCCATCCAGCTGATGGGATTCTTTATGATGACCGTCTTCATGCTCGGCCTCGCCGTGCCGTACCACCACTGGACTACCGCCGGCCACCACACGGGCTTCGTGGTCATGTACGGTTTCACTTTCTTCTTTGCCAATTTCGGTCCCAACAGCACCACCTTCATCGTGCCGGCCGAGATCTTCCCGGCGCGGCTGCGGTCCACGTGCCACGGCATCTCGGCAGCTGCAGGCAAGGCTGGTGCGATCATCGGCGCGTTTGGGTTCCTGTATGCCGCACAGGACCCCCACAAGCCAGAGGCCGGTTACTCGCCTGGCATCGGCATCCGCAATGCATTGTTCGTGCTCGCCGGCACCAACTTCCTTGGGATGCTCATGACTCTGCTCGTCCCTGAGTCCAAAGGCCTGTCGCTTGAGGAACTATCCAAGGAGAACCTCGACGACGAAGAGGCAGCTTGAATATTCCAAGCGGCAGTGTTTGTCTGGTTGCTTCTTTAGTTGGTATATGACACACTGTTACACCACTGGTATGCAAGGCGCGCACTGTTTTATGGGTACTTGTTTTGTGAGCTGTGACATATTGGTAGTGCCAAATGTAAGTATGATTAGAGATTGTATCTCAATGCGTTCAGATTTCTTCGATATGTTTGTTTAGAAGAGCTACTTTGGAATGCTGGAACACATGAATTTCATAGAACATAGTCCAATTTCTGTTGGATTCATAGGAACAGGTTTCAAGCCATTGTATTGTACTTAAACTCTTTGGTTCGGTAAAATAAAGTCTGTAGGGCGTGCCCCTCCAGTTTCTTCAAAAAAGCCATTGTATTCTTATTTTCTATTTGAGCATGTATTTTAGTCGATGTTTAACCGTAAATCTCATTTTAAGCAAGCTGTTTGTGCAAGAACCTTTCCTGCTAGCCTGCTTCCTTGGGTCTTCGTCAATAACTGCTAAGTCTTGCTTCTTCGCGGACTATGCTGGTGTCGCTATTGGAAAACGAACGGCAAGCGAACCACGCTGCCATCTACCGGCCGGCAAGTGAGAGTGAGACACGGCCATTCCTATCAAGGCGTGCATCTAGAGGTTGACTGAGTGCAAGAGAAGTTTCTTCCATATGAACAATCACTAAAAAGATCAACAGCTTCTCCCTACGTTATCAGAAAGAAAAGCCATTTTTTCCCTAAAGTTTCTTCTGAATGGCCAACGCCCAACAGTATCTACAGTATTTTGGTAAATTTCCACAGTGGCTAATGAGTTTGTAGGGAATCAGTTTGCTGGTAAATAGTTAAAACTATAGGAAAATGGATCAACTTCTATAAGAAAATCGTTGGCCGCTCAAAAGAAAAAAGAGTAACATTAAGAGTAAAATCATCGAGCTTTGTGTGATGATCATGTGAAGCTTGTAAAGGCTTTGATTCACCTTTAATGAAGAGTAAAAGTGGAGGAGCATTAATTTGTGTTACCTTGGTGAGGCTTATGGTTGAAAATTACTTGGCCAGCTTCTTCGAGGGTGTTCGCTCGCTAATAGTAGTATATACATAATGGAGGGACAATTGTCCGAACTCTAACAAAATAAACATCTCTTGATTTATTTGAGTTTTCTTGAACTGTGCCTTTTTCCGTTGCTTGTGTTATATTTGAGCCGAATTATTCTATATGCTACTTGGTTTTTACTCAATTCTTTCAGCGTTATTGATGATCTACTTAATTAAAAAACACTTGTATAAACAGATTTGTACCTATCTGAACGCTTATACAATTATGTCTCGAGCTCAACAACAATTGGATTGTATGTTGTGCTTTGCCCGTTGTTAAAGCTTCAATGTGCTTTGTATATTAAAAAATTCGGAAGCATGCTGAAGTTACTGCAGCCTAGAGTCGATCTAGTCATCAAGCCAAAATGAATAGTTTGTGTCAACAGCAGGTTGGGTGTTCCTGTGTTATCAGCTCAAATTTGTAAGTCTATATAGTGCTAAAACAATTACCAAAAATATGAATGGATGTCCTCATATCATCTTCTATAGTTATGAAACAATTGCGGCGCAACAGAAACTTGTACAACATGCAACAAAAAATGTAAAATCAGAATGTGAATAGTAACGGATTGCAAGTCTGGCATGAACAGTTACAAGCAGCATATTATCACACACCAATTTCTCTTTTTTATTGCAGCTGATAGAACTTTATGCTGCATCTTAATTTTCGCATGGTAATAGAGAATGACATGAGTTTAACTATGTTTTTGAAATTTTCGAGCACTATAGTCATGCAAATTCAAAATGAAAAACACTGTAACATCCAAAGTGCTTGTAACACCTGATACGGCATTAACAACAGTTATGATTCAGTCAAAGATGACGTCTGTCTTTGCTTGCAAAAAAAAAGATAAGATGACACGTCTGTCGCTCTTTCTCTATCGTTGAAAGTCTTTTCACAGAAGCAGCTCGGGTTAGGTAGTGGTTATGTGTTTTTCCAAGTCTTCTTTGACCCCTAGGTCTTCTGTGACCCCTAGACCAACAATCTTGCAATTGATATTGAGGATGCAAGAAGGTATTATTGGTCGTCAAAAACATGTTGGTAGACGATCTAGTGCCTCAAGCTTCGTCTTGGGAAAAAGAAACAATATAGCAGTCGGAATCTTGTAGAATTCGAATAAAATTCTTGTCACGATGTGTGCAAGCTCGTACCTGCTTCACTGAGAATGAATGACCGTGTAGATGACAATGAGAAGAATATATATGACGTTGTAAATGTGGTTTCACGAGATGGCGTCATCATCCATCAGCAGGAGGCTGTCAATGCCACGATATAGTAGTATATCAATCCTGCCGGAAGGGCGGGGCCAAAAATCATGTGGCAAGCAGTGGCCCTGAATCAACTCGGGTAAACATGCAGGAAGAGCATATAATTCTAGCCATACATTCTTAGATTGTTCTGGTTTTAAACACTACAAGGAACTAGAAACAAAAAACTAGAAATTCTCGTCGCGCAAATTGTTTTAGCAATACATTCTTGTTGTTCCAGTAGTATATTTTGATTATTTTCGATAATCTGACTGCGACAAAAGCAAAAAAAATAATTAAGTTAACTTAATTAGAACTAGCAAATCATATAAGTATTGTGTAAAATGACTGACAAGAATATCTCAATGATGGTGTAAACTTGGTTTGACGATATGGCGTCATCAGTAGGCTGCCAAAGGCTGTCATCAGAGCTAAATGATGTGACGGGCAGTGGCTCTGAAAGTCTGAATCACTCTAGGTCTCTAGCAAACATGAAACGAAACTAGCGTTGTGGCGTAACAAATTTGGAAATAAGTGTTATGCTGGTCAGCACAAGAAACTAGAAATTCCGTCGCGCAGATCCGAGCCCGTCGACAAGTTTAAAGGACAGTTGCTTAGACTACCCGCACTCATCATGCTCTATTTTCATCCTCTATAAGAAATATTTTGTCCTAGTCAAGTATGATTCTCTCCTCTATATTCAGTTTCACTGCACCCGTTCATACTCTATATCCACCCTCTTTATCAACTATGCAATATATTATTCAACCATCTTCAACTACCATCTTCTTTTATCTCTCATCCTTTTTCCTTTTCTTTTCTTTTTTTACAATAGTTTGACAATCAATTTTTAATTAAATACTAATAGTTTTCTCCTTTTACTTTTTTCTAATTTTCCTTTTCCTTTTTCTCTCTCTCTCTCCTGATCCCACCCTCTCTCTCTACTCTATCTCTGTCTCTCTCCCGATCCCACCCTCTCTCTCCACT
Organism: Chloris gayana; assembly: GCA_031894775.1. NCBI lineage: Eukaryota > Viridiplantae > Streptophyta > Magnoliopsida > Poales > Poaceae > Chloris > Chloris gayana. The sequence continues at coordinate 60,279 of JAUNZO010003702.1, forward strand.
CTATCTCTCCGGTCCCCAGCTCTCTCCATCCGGCCCGGATCCGGCGGGCAGGGAAGAGGGGAAGCCCGGAGGCGCCGGATCTACCCATCCGTCTCACCGCCGCCGCCCCGTTCTCTCCGTTCGGCCTGGATCCGTGTGGCGGCGTTGTCCTCCTCCGCGTGCTGTTGCTGTGTGCGCCGCCACCGGCCACCGGGGCGGCGATCCGGCCTCGCCCGCCGCTGCGTGCCCATCCCCTTCTCTCTCCCCTTCCGACTCGCGGCGCGGACCAACCGTGGGCACGTGGGCCCCACGCCACGTTGGCGCAGAGCGTACCACCGCCCACACCCTGGGAATGGCGGACAGATGGGGAACGCTTGGGTGCCGCACGGCTCCCAGTACCCGGTGCAGGCGTTTTTACGCCAAACCGGTACTGGAGGCCGGCGGACCGGATGACATCCAGTACCCGGTGCAGCTAGCCTTATCAACGACGCGCGCTCCGACCGTCCACTCGCACGCAGGTGCCGGACGTCATCCCTCGGTACAATCCCGTGAAGATTTTAAGGAACGGATTCGGTCGTGGTGTCGTCGTCGGGACGGAATCTGCGCGTCGCGACGCGCGTGCTGCGCGGTATTGTAGCATTGTCGCCATGTTAGCCTCAGCTAACCGCGAGCAAAGTAAATTTGTTTGGTCCGTGACGGGGATCTTTCCCAGCGCTTTCATTCGTGTACGGGCGAAGAGGTGATGACGACGATAGGATCACATATAAACTATCTTTCGCGAGGAGCACTTTCAATTGACAATTCCACCTTGCTTTTGTTGTCAGGGATCTCTTCACTGGTTTGAAACAAGGTCACACCAACGACGGAGATCGACTCCTAGCTTGAGCACACTCACCAGTTATCAAATCTTATAAGCAAGATTTTTTCTCTTGTTTGGTCAAAAAGATTTTTTTTCTTGATCTCGCAGTGCCACCTCACTCGATGTCCAGTGTCAGCAATCCACCACCTGCATTGCAGTGAAGCTAGCTGTGGAACCTGTAGTCCACACACCGAGAGCGGGGCAAAGTGAGCTACGGTGGTCAGCATGGCGACAGGCGGCAAGCTGAACGTGCTGACGACGCTGGACCAGGCGAAGACGCAGTGGTACCACTTCATGGCCATCGTGATCGCCGGCATGGGCTTCTTCACCGACGCCTACGACCTCTTCTGCATCACCCTCGTGCCCAAGCTCCTGTGCCGCATCTACTACACCGACGACCCCGGCCGCCCCGACCTGGGCATCCTGCCGCGCAACGTGTCCGCCGCCGTGACCGGCGTCGCTCTCTGCGGCACGCTCACGGGCCAGCTCTTCTTTGGCTGGCTCGGCGACGAGCTCGGCAGCAAGAGCGTGTACGGCTTCACGCTCATCCTCATGGTCATCTCCTCCGTCGTCGCGGCTGACATGTCCAAGGTGCTCAACACCGAGATCGTCGAGGACGTACAGCGCAGCGGCGAGACCAGCACCACCGGCGAAGGTAGTAACCAAGAGTGTGGGGGCTCTTCTCGGCGCAGTTCGCGCGCCGGAACGGGCTGCACTTGGTGGCGACGACCAGCACGTGGTTCCTGCTCGACGTGGCCTTCTTCAGCCAGAACCTGTTCCAGAAGGACATCTTCTCCATGCGGGCTGATCCCGCTGGCCAAGACCATGAACGCCGCCGTCGAGGAGGTGTTCCGCATCGCGCTCTGCGGCGCCATCTCGGCCTACTGGTTCACCGTCGCGTTCATCGACATCGTCGGCCGCTTCGCCATCCAGCTCGTGGGCTTCCTCATGATGACCGTCTTCAGGCTCGGCATCGCCGCGTGCCGTACCACCACTGGACCACGCCGGGCAACCACATCGGCTTCGTCGTCATGTACGGGTTCACATTCTTCTTCGCCGATTTCGGGCCCAACTCCACCACGTTCATCGTGCCGGCCGAGATCTTCCCGGCGAGGCTGAGGTCCACCTGCCACGGCATCTCGGCGGCGACGGGGAAGGTCGGCTCGTTCCTCTTTCTGTACGCGGCGCAGGACCCCCACAACCCGGAGGCCTGGATACTCGCCCGGCATCGGCATCGGGAACACGCTGATCGTGCTCGCCGGGACAAACTTCCTCGGGATGCTAATGACGCTGCTCGTGCCGGAGTCCAAGGGGTTATCGCTCGAGGAGATATCTCTAAGGAGACCGTCGCGGATGATGAGGCAGCTTAATTACTGTATGTTTTCATTACTGTACTGTCACGACTCACGAGCGGAGATAAGCATGTCATCTCCATCTCCCTAGACCCTAGCCGTGCTGTCACAAGCAAAGAACACCCCTGCCTGGCACAAATGCTTGTCTTCTGCGTTGCTTCAGCCAATGCAGAGAACCACGGCGCATGCTACAGTGATTCATGAGGGAGTACACACTGCTCCCCCTAACACTAAAATTATAGCAACGGGGAGGTCCGGGTATTATTCTGTCATTTTGTTATGAATATAATTCTGCTTAACCGTTCGTCTTATTCAAAAAGACTAAATAATCTTTAATGTTTTATTATGATCTGATTTATCACTAAAGGAGGTTCAAACACAACTTATAATTCTATATATTTAAAAGAATATTTTGAATAAGACAAACGGTGAAACGTAACAAAAGAAGTCAAGTGTGTCAACAATTTAAAAATGGAGGGACTAATTTCTTTGTATTCAAAGGGTCGCGTGGTGCCATATGGTCACAACAAAGAGGTGAATTCATCCGATGAAACAAACACGAAAAGGTATAAAGAATGCTTAACGACAGCCACCATCGTGATAAAACATCTGATAGAGCAAACGTGAAGAGTTGGAAAACTAAATAAAATGCCCCACTGTTGTCAACCTCACCATCGGGTTGTGCTGACAGTCAGCTCTAGTGGCAATCGAGCGAGTAAAGGGTCATGAGAGACTAGTGGTAGCAGCGGTGAATCACCCCTGAGTTGCCAAGGGTGACACAGGGGTTGATCCATTTTTAGGGCAAAATCTTAAAGCCATACATGTATTAATAACTTTCTCCCAAGCAAGTCAAACTAAGGTGGGCATATGTCCCTATACTCACAAACAGGAAGAGGTGAATTTCTTTGATAATAACCTAATTAAGGGGTGAAAACTATGAAATATCACCTGTAAAATTGCCCAACCAACTTTTATTCTCCTTTCCCTTTTCTTATATTTTAATCAAACAAAACTGATATACAATGATATTTCTCCTGTTTCCATCCAAAAGCACCACATAGCAATTAAGTAAATAATATGAAAACAAGAGAAACCCGCACGGTGTGAGTTCAATTCATAGTGACGTTTGAGGATCATGTCGAAATATTTCTCTTTTCTCCTTCTACCATATTTATTCGAATATTTTTTTCTTAAAACACCATCCAAATAATTAGTGTTGAAATTCTTAGCAGTGATATTTCTACCTTCTATCTAGTAACAATATATTTTTCTTTTTTTTGGTTCCTTCTAAGAAAAATAGTTGGGCAACCTCTGGCTATGCGCTATTCAGCGTGTTGCAGTGAATCCATTGAAGTGCTTATTGCATTTTACGATATAACTCAATTGAGTTTGAAAATATAGAAATGATAATACAGAAGGGGCACAGGCTTGTCTAGAAGAAAAAATGTGCACGTGATTCTCGCCCTCCCACTTGTAAAACCAAAAACATGCACCAATAGTAGGAATCGCGCCCCCGAGTATCTTGCTGTGATTCTGTAGGAGTGGTCATTGCGTTTTATACTGCGTAAAATTTTGAAATGTGTTTCTAATAATATCATAAAAAAGAAGAAGGGTCAGACCCCTTTTACTTTAACCTTTTTTCTTCACATGAGACACCATCTGTGCATTGAATTGCAGGTATGCCCGTGATCTTTCTTATTTTTCCAGTTGGGAATTAAAGTCTGGTGGAGCCAAAATATTCCTGGCTGCCGACTTGCCTGTCCCGTGTACAATTGCTACGGTTGACACATTCATTCTGTGATCAATCCATGGCAAAGCGAAGTCTAAATCAGGGCCGGATATTTTGATGTTTTAAGTAGGCATATTGTAACTCTGGTGGATGTTTATTCAGACTCTCATGACATCCGAACTGGAGTAGTATACACAGTATGCCGTGGTCAGCGCTGTAAACATCAAACTGAGCCCTTTTTGCAGCAATAACAATGGACGTGGCAAAACTATTGCTTGGCTGAACTGCCATCTTGTCTTCTCCCGTGAAAGAACGTTGATTTGTAGTACAGTAGTTGTTTAATTCGTGTTTGTTTACCATCCACATGTACACTGTAGCACAGACAGATTCTCTCTACTAGTAGTAGTAGTAGTAGTGTAAAATACAAAAACAAAACACGCAAGTTTGACTTACATGGGAAAACGAGAACAAGTGTGACCTACTCGACCGCGTGTTCGCATTGATGATTGTTTGCACATAAAAATTCTAGGCCATCTGATCAGCCGGCCGGACGGCGGCTTCGTCCTCGGCGTCTTCGGCCTCGCCGGACACCTCCTCGAGCGACTTCCCCTTGGACTCGGGCACGAGGAAGGTGAGGATGAACCCGAGCATGTTGCATCCGGCGAGCACGAAGAGCGAGTTGCGCACCCCGATGCCGGCCTTGTATCCGTGGTCGGGCTTGTGCGGGTCCTGCGCCGCGTACAGGAACCCGAAGGACCCGATGATTGCCCCGGCCTTGCCGGCCGCGGCGGAGATGCCGTGGCAGGTGGAGCGCAGCCTGGCCGGGAAGATCTCGGCCGGCACGATGAAAGTGGTGCTGTTGGGCCCGAAGTTGGCGAAGAAGAAGGTGAAGGCGTACATGACGACGAAGCCGATCTGATTGCCGGGCGTGGTCCAGTGGTGGTACGGCACGGCGAGGCCCGAGCATGAAGACGGTCATCATGAAGAAGCCCATGAGCTGGATGGCGAATCGGCCGACGACGTCGATGAGCGCGACGGTGAACCAGTAGCCTGGCACGGTGCCGCAGAGCGCGATGAGCGTCTGCGCGCGCGAGATGCGGAAGACCTCCTCGAGCGCGCTCATGGTGCGCGCCTTGGGGATCCAGTTGATGGCCGTGAAGATGTCCTTCTGGAAGAGGTTCTGGCTGTAGAAGGCGATGTCGAGGAGGAACCAGGTGGAGGCCGTGCCGAGCAGGTGCATCCCGTGGCGGCGCGCGAACTCGCGGGAGAAGAGGCCGAAGCTGTTGCCGCCGCGCGTGACCAGCACGTCCAGCTTCTCCTGCTCGTCCACGATCTCCGTGTGCAGCACGCGGGACATGTCCGCCGCGGCCTGCTTGGCGTTCTTGGCCACCAGCGCCGTGTACCGCGCCGTCTCGGGCATCTTCATCCGCCAGTAGTAGGTGAGCAGCGCCGGCAGCGCGCCCAGCATGAGGATGACGCGCCACACGAAGTCGGCCTGCGTCACCGTGGACGCCGCCGGGTCCGCCTCGTACGCCGGCGCCGGGTACCCGGCCCGGAACGCCGCGGAGATGACGAGCGTCACGATGCCCCCGCCAGGATCCCGAAGCCCTGCATCGCGAACACGGCGGCGATGAAGGCGCCGCGGGTCTTCTTGTTGGCGTACTCGGACATGATGGTGGCGCTCAGCGGGTAGTCCCCGCCGATGCCGAAGCCCAGCCAGAAGCGGAAGAAGCACAGCGTGGCCATGACGCCGTTGGGGGTGTGCCCGAAGGAGAGCCCCGACGCGACGGAGCAGATCACCATGAGCATCAGGGTCATGCCGTACACGCTCTTGCGGCCCAGCTTGTCGCCGAGCCACCCGAAGAAGAGCTGCCCCGCGAGCGTGCCGCAGAAGGCCACGCCGTTCACGGCGGCGGCCACGTTGGGCGGGAGCGAGCCCGGGTCCGCCTTGCTGGTGTCGGTGTAGTAGATGCGGCCCAGGAGCTTGGTCACCAGGGAGATGCAGAACAGGTCGTAGGCGTCCGTGAAGAAGCCCATGCCGGCAACCACGATCGCCGTGAAGTGGTACCACTGCGTCTTGGCAGCGTCCAGGGCGCTAAGCACCTGGAGGTTCTCGCCTCCTCCGCGCGCCATGCCTGCCGATTTGCCGCTACCGATGCCGGGGGAGATCGAGAGAAGAGTTGATGCGTGGAGATGGCGCCGCGGCTGATGAACCTTAAGTAGGCGCTGCAACCGGGGTTGACTGGACCTCTCCCTTCCCCTGCTCCGCGGAATCCGCAGGGAATATTACTTACCAGTATTGATTGATCTCCGCCTCGACTCGGTGGTTGCGGCTGCCGCACGGCGCGTTTACACTGGGGACGACTCGGCCGTCACCCTTTTCTTTCTTCTTTTTATGGCGACTCACATCACATGCGCGGCATCAACAACAACACGGCCCCGCCTGCGCGCGCCCAACTACACTTATTACCGCAGTTCCATTGCTCCAGCTTCCAGCACGTCGCACAAGATCACTTCAGCCGCTGCAAGTCTGCTTTCCTGATTATTCATTCGTATGGATTGTTCAGGGAAGGCTTTCCTGATTATTCGTATGGATTGGCTAGAAAAAAATTATTGGTATGGGTGATCCCTCGGCCACGAGCTTCAGAAACAGGAGATGTTCATTCAACCTCCACCAGCTTCAGCTAATCAGCAAGTCCACTTGCCTGCCCGACTTGGATTCAGACTTGCAGCTCGGGGTGGCGACGACTCACGGCCTCTGGCGTGTCTGGTGGTCAGTGTTTGCCGCTGCGCGTCTCTGATGTTTACTCCGTGCACATGTCATTGGACCGTTCGGTTGCAGCAACAACCATCCACGACTTGGGGCATTGACTAGTACACCGTTCAGAGCTCGCAGTCGCAGGCACAACCAAATTCGATGAACGTTGCAGCGTCCAACGTTTCAATACACTACACTAGTACCAAGTAGTTTGCTCTACAGACTACAGCCGCCTCTCTTCGGTTTTCAGCAAACGAGTCTCCTCACCTCACTCTCCCAGAGATCGCGCGGACCATTTCTTCCCCCACACTGTCCGCCGCGTTTTTAAATCTTCGATTACGAGACCCCCGAAATGAAAATAACAGTTTTGGTAACTTCACCTGAATTATGTCTACTAAAACGTATACTACTCCCTTACTAAATTGTTGTCGCCGTTGACTTTTTTGTTATGTTTGACCATTTGTCTTATTCAAAAAAGTTTAAGAAATATCATATATTTTGTTGCAATATGTTTTATCACTAAAGAAACTTGAAATATAGCATATAACTTTTTGTATTTAAATTTTTTTAAATAAGACGTAATAATCAAACGTTAAAAAAAAATCAATAGCGATAACAATTTAAGTAAGGAGAAAGTACCTGTCCTTGTGAAAGCGGCGTTTGGGGCGTCCCCCGATTATCTCCTTCTATCCGGCAGGCAGTGCCGTGCAGAACGGAAGGACTGCTTAGTAAACAATAGAGGCTATCTACGGTTTTCCTGATACCCTGTTGCCAACGGGCTAATCATATCAATAGATGCTGGTACATAATTGTGACTATTTTTTTCGGGTCAAATTTGAAACATTTTCAATTTTCTTTACAAATTCAAAAATGATTGGCCCATAAAATCAATTAATATGATGTTTCAGCTAGTGACTCTTTTTCCCCCTTTCTTTTGGTAAATGTGTTTTTTTTCTTTCTGAAGATAGTGTAAATTTTGTATTGTACTACTATGATTGTTGAAGCTGTATCCAGATTACAGCATTTCGGAATGCTGTAGCTCCAATGTACAATGCATAAACCAGATCAAGGTAGCCCTACCTCAGCACAAGTGTCAACTCCTAATTACCTAAGGGGTAGAGGTATTGGAATAAGACGCATGTATATAGCTATGGCCGGCCAGTCGGCAATCAACAGGTGCATGGGTAACTAGCCTAGCTAGCTGGTTCCCTGCACTAGGAGAAGAACGTTAACAATTTGATTAATACAGTGGCATGCGCTGCCAAATTATGGCTACCATTAGTTAATTGATGACGAGCTGCTTACCCCCTTCCGCTTTGCCTGTCACCGTTCGATAATGACGACCGAGATGCGCGTGCAGATGAAGCACACGGCTGCAACTCCACAGACGCAACACGCTCGCCCTCGAGTTTCTCGCCGGCTGCAAGTTTGCTCGAATACTGTTGCTTTGATCTCTTGTTGAAACGAAGCATTCCCAATTATTGGAGTGATATTTCGTCAAAAAGCTTCAATCGAAACAGGGGGTTCTGGTACGCTCATTCAACACCCAACAGCTTCAGCTCAGCAGCAAAGCAAGTTCACTGTCTGCTCGACATCGCTTCAGACCTGCAGCTGGGGGATCAGGCGTTGACTTCTCGCAGCCATCTTTGAATTTAATTTGGTCACAGCCGATGACACGACGACAGGGACCTACTGAAAATCTGAACGCGGATATAGGTTTTTAATACCAGCACCCATCCACGACTCGCGCCACAACCTTGACTTGAGAACCAGCGAGCAAGTTTGTTCTTCAGCTAACAGCGACATTAACGACTCTCGTGAGCACTTTGCATCTCAGAAAACGATGGGGAGGACCATGATGACGTCTTTGTTCGGCGACGGTAGCGGCGCTTCCTTGTCGCTCGCAGCAGACCTCTGGGCTGGGGTCTCCCTGGAATTGCGCGGGAGATTTCTTTCACACTTACGCATGCATTATCCACAGTGTTTATTTATAATCGACCCAATGCTGTTTATAATTTCACTTGAATTTTTTTCTATAGATCATGCTGTAGCACAGTACCACCAATCTACGAAAGCGACTGTTGACGTGTCCTGGTCCCTGTCAGTTCAGCAGCACAGTGCGAAACAATTGAGACCTGAGACCTCTCGCAGAAATTAGAGGGGAGGTTATCAGATTACAAGAGTTCTTGTGCACTCCAATTATCCAATTATGGAGGCTGTTCAAACTGTAGCAAATACTGGAGTGTATTGTGCACTAAACATTATAGAGATTGTCAAAATGCAGCAACTCCGATTCCAATTAGCACGTCTCGCATTGACTTTAGTACACAAACACATGCCCCGAAAAGATAATGAACAAAACAAATATTTCCCGATGTGTGCAGATAGGGGAGTACAGCTCTGGTCTGTCGGCAATCCACAGGTGTAGACCTATCCGGTTCTCTGCTCTAGGCGAAGACTGCTCTAATTTGATTACTGTCGCAAGCGATGCAAAGCTTTGCTGGTACTGTATAATTGTGAACTGATTACCGGTTAGCTTGGCAGTTCTGTTTGACTTTGCTATCTGACCTTGCTTCCAATCAGTTTTGAATTCAGTAAATCACCTGCTGTTGTGCCTGCTGCATGTAGTGCATGCCCGTGCTCCTGGATGCTGGTGTCTGCACTCTTGTCAATCGAAACTACTTTTCTTTTCGGTTCCCTTTGCAACTTGATCATGAGTTTGGAAGAAATCATGTGCGAGTTGTGGGAATCAGGGGCATAGATCTATTTTTTAAAACAAAAACAAAAAGGCTTTTAGATGAAGGTTTGGATATCTTCTGATTGTAGTTTGAAACTTATACTGGACTTTACTGTTACGAGTAACCACAGTGTCATGGAAACATGCATTGCACGGGCCAAAAAGAAAGGTTAGCTGCCAACTATACTGTACTTTTTATAGCGGCTGGAACAAGTTTTCATTATCTAAAAGAAACTATACTACTAGTATATTTTGAAGGAGCTTTGGTTGATGCCGAGAAGCAAAACGACGCCCCGTCCGCCGAGGTTGTATAATAGCAGCCCTCGTTACTTCGTTGTTCAAATGTGGGCATAAAAAACGGCGTAAACGTGTGGAAACTCGCTCTATTGTCCGGCATCCACGAACATGACGGGGAACTTGCCTTCTGGCTCTGCACACGGCAATGGGGATCTCTGTGGTTGGCCGGCCAGACACGACAAGCAGTTTGCCATGGGAAGAAGACAGCAAGTACAGAGCTGCGACCGTCCAACCAGGAGGCCATCGGCGCATGGAATGTTCCGAGGAATATCCGCTTCAACCGTTGACGGAGACCGTCCCTATCGGTCTAAAATACGAGGCAATTATAGGCGTGGAGCAATTTGATGGGCTCAAGGAGACGAAGACCAGGGTGCAATCATGTGCGTGTTAGCTGTGGGTTTATTATCGATGGGGATTAATTAGTTTATTATCAAATTGAGCTGGGATTATTGGGACTGAATTTGTTGGCTAATACTTGGATTGGTTGTAGCTCCAGTTGCAATGGATTTTTCTTTTTGGAGTATGGATGTTCAATAATCGCATCTATCAATTACCCGTTACATCGCATCAAGTAGATACTTATTTAATGATTATCGTGACGTTTTATTGTGATGGATGCGATGAAGAGAGAAGATAGAAAAAAAACTACAGCTAGCATCCATACATGGTTTCTGTTGGACTGCCTAGCTACTGCCTTTGCTAATAAACAGATAGCCCTATACATGGCTTATTATGCGTTAGTTATTTTCTTGCGAATCAAATTTCAGAGACCATGTTTTGTAAGTGTCTTTATATTCCTCCCAAAAGAAGTGTTTATCTCTGATTCAGTAATAGCAAAAATGATGGTGTGGTTCTATATATACTCAAACTTCCTGACAGTACAAGAAGTAATCTAAACATGAGAGATCCATACACGTTGGAATTATAATTATCCTTCGCTTCTCTTAGAACTATAGAAATTATTCTCCGTGCATTCTTCTGATACAAACTGTAGGAAAATCAAACGATTAGCACCTCGGTACATTTCTCCGAATTTCTTCTTTATTCTTAGCTGTCCCTTTGGTACAGTTCATTTGGCAGCACTATTGCTTCTAGATTCTGCAAAAAATAGTCAAAATTCGACGCTATATATCAAACAGGATGTACAAGTTAGCTGTACGTCTTAACAATGTACGTAACGAGCGTCACCTTCCATATATTATGCATGCACATTGACTCTTGGCTACTATATAATATAAGATATAGGCCTGCCCAGTTTTGCTTTTTCATAATATACAATAGACACGTTCGCATAAATGCATAAACACATCCACGTATAAACACACGTGTGCACATTTTACCAGTATGGACGCATCCACTTGAGTATGTACACAATCTTCAAACTTAGAGGATACAAGATAGTTTTATATGGTGAAATTAGAAACTCTAATTATGAAAATATTATAGTATTTCATCGGTAGACCAAAAGAATTGAAGTATGGTACTCAATATTTCCCTCTGCTCGTAGACATGCTATTCTTCTCAATTACCTAAGGGAGCGTAGAGCTCATTTGGCGAGGACAAATTGGATGATATTTTCTCACGAGGATAACAGCTCATGTACTAACATTAACAAACACTTTGAGTTCAGAAACCGGGCACAGGTCCAAATAGAAATTAATATTACTATAAGCGGTATCTCAATTTGTTGCAGAGTAGTATTTAGAAATGTGCAACAATGTTTCCATCTGCTGTAACATGCAAGCAGTAGCTGTTTGCTGACACTCAACCTA
>JAUNZO010003703.1:0-10353 GCA_031894775.1 Chloris gayana
TGGGAAAATTGGAATCTCGACACCCAAAGAACCGTGATTTAGAAATTTACCATCGAACTCCTAAAGTTCACTTTAATACCAGCGAAAGTTTCTCCGTTTAGAAATATACCACTCCGTTTCATCTCCCTTTCACCTCTTCGTCTATCTGTATCGACTGTGTTCTTTGTTCCCCATTAGAACAGAGCAGGTCGGCCTCTCCTCTCCCTCGATCTCTCACAAGAATCGCCGCCAGTCACCCCTTCGCCCTCAAATCGTCCCGTAGGTCAGTATCTTGCTCCATCCAGGTGCCAATTTCTTCCCTCCCACTGACGCCCTAGCTGTTAGGTGCTCAGATTTGAGGAGGAATATTTCGTTTCCATCAGCATGTAACCCTAGGTTTGATTTGGGGTAGGTGATAGATGCTGGTGCTGCGGATCTAAGCTCTTCTCGCTGGAATGGATGTTGATACGCCTCTAGAAGAGTAAGAATCATATCCCATCCTTTTTCTCTTTCTTTTTGCACACATTCTGGATGCCGATGGATTGTCTGTTTTGAGAGGGGACTATGATGGTCAGATTTTGAAGTGGTTCTGGTCTAGATTGTTTTTGAAAGAAGCTGCGAAGCAACTTGTTAACTTGTAACCCTGCTATTTTACAGGGTGGATCAAGGCACAATATGTACAATAGTGGTTTCAGTTTCTACGTATATGAGTGTGATTGATGGAAGGAGAGAGTACACGAAAGGATGTAGTTGTTGTCTGAAAGTTGACTGGGATGAGTACTCCATCATTGAACTGTTGAATGATATGAAAGATAAATACAAGTGGGCACCTTATCAGGAAGTTGAATTCTTTTTCTTCACCTTCTTGCAGTCAATTTCAACTATGCTCCCAGGACAAGTAGTTTCAACAGCTACCTTCCAATTCCATAGCAGCTTGAAGCTATCCTCCCAAGTGCCATGGAGCTCCTTCAATGCGACCCTCATTCCTTCCCAGACCTTGTTATATGATAGAGTGACAGTAAATTGATCTTCTAATCTTTCCTTAAGACCTTGTGTGAATGGCTTTCTAATGGGTTGCCGGCCATACCTTGGGGTAGACTCAACTCACTTAACTGGAAAGTACAGGGGTCAACTAGCTGCAGCAACAGCCATAGATGGGCATAACTGGATGTATCCAGTTGCATATGGTATTTTTGACAAGGAATCCAATGATAATTGGGAATGGTTCTTGGCTCAGCTGAAGAAGGCAATTGGCACACCTCGAGGATTGACTATACACACTGATGCTTCCAAGGGTCTTGCTCATGGTCTGTCTATGGTATATGGTGATGCGGCTGAGCACAGGGAGTGTTTCAGACACCTAATGGCTAACTTTAGAAAAAAACATAATGGAGATGTGCTGAAATATATGTGGCCCTGTGCTTGGTCTTGCACATATGAGAGACACCAAAAATTGATGGATAAAATTTCACAAACCAATCCGGAAGCTGCAGCATATCTGAAAACATCTCACCCACATTTATGGTCAAGAGCCAAATTTTCGAAAATATGTCGGGTAGATTATGTCAACAACAACATTTCAGAATGCTTTAACAATTGGATTAAAGACTATAAGGATCTGCCTTTAGTTGATCTCATGGACCTGATCAGGGTCAAGCTTATGGAGAAAATTGCAACTAGGCAGCTGATTGCTAACCAGATGCAAGGGCACATTCTTCCAAGTGTTGTCAATGACCTGCATCAGAAGAGTAGAAACCTACACTATACGATCAGAAAGAGTGGTTATTTGAAGGCTGAAATTTCTGGAGTTAGTAGAGATGGATTTGCTTGGAGGTACGGAGTTAATCTTCTCAACCGTAGTTGTTCATGTGGACAGTGGGATCTTACTGGAAAACCTTGCACCCATGCCATTGCATTTATAATATCTTTGCGAAACTTGATAATTGAGGACTATGTGGATGAGTACTACTCAGTCCAAAAGTTTAGAGATGTGTATCAGTTTGAGGTGCTTCCAATGGGTGACAAGTCACAGTGGCCCACATTTGACCCAAGTTTTGATATGAGGGCTCCAAAACTTGATTATAGGCCGGCTGGTAGACCAAGAAAGAAGAGAATTAAGAGTAGTGGAGAGCCAGGTAAGAGAGGGCCATATCAATGCAAAAGGTGCTTCCAGTATGGTCACATTGAGAAAGGATGCACAAATCCTGTCCTAGAACCAGATGAAGACATACTAGAACCACCTCCTAGAAAGAAGAAAAAGGCAAGTGGTGCTGCAGCAGCAGAAGGGACAAAAAAGCTACCAGGTAATTTCTCACTTTTCCATCAATAGCGTTGTCCAGTTGTCCAATTTTGATTTCACAAGTTTTTTGTGACAATCCTATATTTTCAGAAAAAAGAAAGGAGAAGCTTCTAGTTCACTTGTTGCAGTCTCACCATCAAGTCCAGGACCAGTTACAAGGAGAAGTGTGGCAGATTCACCATCAAGTCCAGGGCCAGTTACAAGGAGAAGAGCTGCAATGAGTCCAGCTTGCAGTTCACCTTTGGCCACCACACAAGATGGAACAACACCCCCACGCAAGATGAGATTGCTTAAGCAATTATTGCTAGAGTGATGTGGCTCCATATATTTCACCTATCTATTATGTATTGTACTAGTCTGAACTATGACTGTAATTTTCTTTCAATGGCGAAGCACTGAATCACTCTGTTTGAACCATGTACTGGATCATTTGAACTTGGTTGATCTGCGTGAATTATTTTAAACCAAGATATTGTCTTCCCTTCATTTCATTGAACTGATTTGATGCATACATATGACTGAACATTGTCAGCACCCACACACACATATTTCAGACGAAGTACTTGCTTGCTAATTGCAAGAACAACAACACAACAACAGTCGTAACTAGCAGGTTAAGCCTCTCTATAGCATCTACCAATTTGTTCAGCACAACACACAATGGCTTATTTTCTTCAACATCAGTGCTTCTGTTCGTGGCTCTGTTTGTGGCTTCAGTGAAGAGGACAGCAGCATCAATCCCACATTCTTCGAGTAAGAATTTCATGTAGTCCTTTTCCCACTTGAAAAACTTGCAAACACCATGCTTCTGCACCAACACAGCAAGAAAAACTGATTGCACATCCAAACATTGGAGCAGAATTAACCCAAATTCGAAGTAAATTTCATACCCCATTGTAGTTTGGGCACATGTAGTACACTTTTCCCTTGTTCCTTTCATTGTTGCATATGTCTGCAGTGACCTTCAAATTGCACCGTGGGCACTGAACTAGAGGGAGGAAAGCAGCAGCCCTAGAAGAAGACGACGCCCACGACCTCTCTGCCATGGCCCCTCTTCCTGCCCAAATCTGAGCACACAACAGCTAGGGCGTGAACGGAGGGAAGAAAATGGCACCTGCAGTGCGCGAGATACTGACCTGTGGGACGATTTGAGGGCAGAGGGGCGGCCGACGGCGATTCTTGTGGGAGATCGAGGGAGAGCACCTGTCCAGCTTCTCTGGTTCTAATGGAAGAATGGGGAACGAGTGGAGAGAGATAGACGAAGAGGGTATAGGCAAAAAGGTCCAGAGCTTTAGAAAAAACGCTCAGATGTAACGGAGATGAAACGGAGTGGTATATTTCTAAACGGAGAAACTTTCGCTGGTATTAAAGTCAACTTTAGGAGTTCGATGGTAAATTTCTAAATCACGGTTCTTTGGGTGTCGAGATTCCAATTTTCCCTTTGAATTTATGTGTGTGGAGGATGAGGCCGACCCCCTACACCGGTCGAGTGGCAGGGATATCATGTGTTGTTGCTCGTGTTAAAATTTGTCACCGTGTTAAAATACTGAATTGAGATATAGCATGTTTGTTATCCGTGAAATGTTGGTTACCTTTGTATATATAAGATACTTTTTTTGCAAATATTGAGATAGGAACATCATCAGGAACGGCGGTGTGATGTGTGTGTGCTGTTTGTAGCATCAGTGGAACTTTGGAGAAGGGTTCAGACATGCATGGGAAACATCAAGTTTTGAACAAGAACGTGCTTTACAAAAGTATAGTACAGTATATCTTTGCGTCACCACAGGCGAGCCTTTGAATTGCCAACTTGTCGTGTGCCAGAGGGTCCAGTGCATATGGCCGACATGATTGGACTGGGGATGTGGTTCCCTCTGGGTATCGTGTAGTGGCTGGGCCTCGCATGAACAGTGTTTTGTATCTTCCTAGGGAACAAACGTTCACCTGCATTATTTGCCGCTCATCGGCCATCAGGTTCAGGCGAAGCGCCAACAGGCGAGGCCGAGATCACTGCTGTGATATTACACATCTGTTTCTGTTGCGTGCGTCCCGTGCAGAGAGAGGCCTCCTGCAACAGTGTTGCTGCTGCAGGCGTTTATTTCCTGTTGCATTGCAGGCAGGACACGCTGGCTCCGGCAGTTGTTGTATGCATGAGCTATGAGCGCCCAGGTCATTGGAGGGTAGGCCGTCCTTGTCCGGGAGGGCTGATCGGACGCGCTGCGCTAGCTCGGCCATCCTTGTCCGCCAGCCTCCTTGGAGCCCCGGGAATGCGTGCAGACTTGTTTCTGTAAAAAACCGTGGGGCAGCTACGGCGTTTAGCTCCTCGTACGGCCGATCGATCGGTCACATACGTACATGCAAAGGCGCGCCTATATATACGGCTTGTATTACTCCTAGTACTTTGCATGCGATCAGAGAAAGCATTTTGTCGGAGGGTACGCTGGCACACCTGGAGGAGACAAGACCAATTTCCCCCAAAGCCCACATGTCGTCTGCCCCCTGCTTTAATAATTACACGCGCAGTCCTTTGCCCTGGGTCACCTGCAAAAGCCGCAGGAAAGGGTTGCAGCCCTGCACTGCACAGGGCCCGGGCTCACTGCAGACCAGGTACTGGTGGTAGCTCATCACTTCCGATATAAGCCTGCCCTGCCACATCCATATTAGGTTATACTTTAGTTTCCATCATCCCTGTGCTTAATACACAATAATGAAGTCTCCTTTTTTTGTTTTTCAACATATAGTTAGACTAGTCTAAACCAGGCCACAAGAACCGCGACAAGAAAGTCAAGATAGAAAAGTAGTGCTACATCACAAAGGCCAAGTTAAAGAAAAAGGTAAAGCCAACTAAACCTTCATGATTAGGTTTCTTTTCATGTCCACGACCGCAGGAATGGCTAGGCTAGTCAACACCGTATGTGTTATACTCAGTTAGTACCACCTCATTGCACTTTACAACATGATCCGATGGGTTTTCAACTAATATTACAACTAAGTAGCTCCTAGTTAAGAGACAGAGGCGTACAAGTGTTTGACTCTAGCCCCTGTTCTTCGTCTCTCTTTATTTTTCTTCAGGGAAGAACTGGACTTACTGATCGTTAGTGCTAAATTTTCTTATAGTACGTGTTGCCGGCCTGACGACCAAATTAGTCCAGGCATGGGCGCGTGGCAATAAAGATGGTCTTTGCAGCTCCCATGGACCACACTCGGTTTTCATATCAGGCCATGCTGCCATGGCCGGAGCCACCAGCCAGAAGCAGGGAGCAGTGCCTTCATCAAGCTCGCTGACCCCCATGCATGCCCTGAGCAATCATGGCAAAAGCGCCAGTACAACACCAATGGTGTCGCTGCTACCAGCTACCTAGGGCTACCGTATCGACCTTCTTTCATCTCCCAGTGATTTCTTCTAGCATGCAAAAGAAAAGGCGATCCGGCGGCGATCGTATGCATTGATGCATGCCGAGCTCATTCTCTACTAAAAGGAACTCAGCTAGCTGTTGTTTTTTAGAGTTTTCTTTTCCTTGTGAACGCATTATTTTCTTCTTTGGAGGGTGCATATATCTATCACAAAAATAACAGGAGAACACTTAATCTCCCGTCCGAGAAGAGCACGGCCAAACAATCATTTACACAATGATTACATTGAGGGTGAGCTGAGGTCTTACAGCCAATGAGTGAAATGATATCTCTAGGGACGAAGCTTCGTGGAAAGCACCCGGCTTGCCCGTTTCGGCAAGATTCCTCCCTCTGCGCTCTCTACCCGTGCTAGCCGAATCTGTGCAACATTATCGTCATCATCGCTCACCATCAGCCTCGAGCTACAGATCCCGCACCAACCGAACGGATTTCATCTTGCCAATCTTTTTCTCATCTCTTGCCTTTCTCGCTTCCGTTTGACACCATCCATCAACGAGGCGACGGAGATTAGAACTCGCTGTTGCTACCCAGCTTGGATGACAGTAGGATGCACCTAGACGAAACAATATATGGTAGTTGTTTCACACCTTGACCATAAGAATTCTCTGTGGACTAATTTGTGTGTATGTTGCATAAAGCTCTCATGCGTGGTTACGTATGGTTTGAATGCCACTAGCTTAAAAAATGAACGAGTTTCCTTGTCTGAATAGCAACAAAATAAAATCAGAGTAACATTTTATGAGATAGCTTTCACACATATATTTTAAAATATTCTATAGGTTTATTGTACATTTCGAAATCGGAATTATTAAAAGAAGTCTATGGACTGATATGGATTCTACCTATTTTAACCCTCCTACTGGGAATCACAATAGAAGTACTTGTAATTGTGTGGTTAGAAAGAGAAATTTCCGCATCGATACAACAACGTATTGGTCCTGAATATGCCGGTCCCCTAGGACTGCTTCAAGCTATAGCAGATGGAACTAAGCTGATTTTGAAAGAGGATATCCTCCCATCCCGAGGAGAGATTCCTCTATTTAGCATTGGCCCCTCTATAGCAGTCATATCCGTTTTATTAAGTTTTTTAGTTATTCCTTTTGGATATCGTTTTGTTTTAGCTGATAAAAATACCCCGAACTTTTGTGATCTTTGAATCCCAGGAACCAGGAACTGGTGGTATTTCCCTTTTCTTATTGGGGTTATAGGAATGCACTTTCAAAATGGAATGAGGCAGATGCTTTAATAGCATTTCCAATTCAACAATGTTCTATTTATCATCCTTGGGTGCATGTGATCCATATCCAAACAAAGTTGATGATTTGTTTGGATATGGGCCACATGCCACTAAAAAGTGGTGATCACAGGACTAGGCATATGGTGACAGGATTCACACTTTACAACAATGATCCTCTGTGAATTTACTTTGTGTGTACTTTGTGTGCATGTGGCATAATTCTCTCCATATATAGAGAGGAGTTTGGATATGATATATGTGTCATTGGCTTTAAGAAAATGATGATTTTATTTATTAACTAACAATTTTATTCTGGCAATGGAATGAATATAACGGCAAGTGGTACAAATTCACATGTAACTATATGCACCATAAGTGTTTATCTCATTTTTGTTTTAAACATACTTTTTATTAAGCTATGTAAACCTGGTAAAATTCTCTCCCCCACTTCACTCGCAGCCTCTCAAATTAGACGTGGTATGTTAGGTGGTGTTAGCATCCTACTTACGGGTGTTAATAAACTCAGGACTCGCTTGGTGGCACGTTAAGTTAACGATCCAACTCAAGCTAGCTTGCGAGCTGGCTCATGAGCCTAACAAGTTGTGCACTCTTTAAAACTAATAAACTACCTAGGGCCATGAAGGTGATGTAGAGATAACAAAACTTCTAAAATGTTGATAGTGTAATGGTAAACGTCGGTGAAGTTGAAGTTAGAGCACTACTATTTTTCTCGTATAAAGTTTATAATGAGAACTTCTTATAAGAACATATATTCGAGATATGGATCCATATGTCAAACGAGTAACGTTTGACTTAGATCTTAAATATCTCATGATCTAAAATATATGGTAGTTACATGTGTGTGTATCTATATATATATATATATGTGTGTGTGTGTGTGTGTGTGTGTGTGTGTGTGTGTGTGTGTGTGTGTTGTGTTGTGTGTGTGTGTGTTATTTTTCCTTATTTTTACGTATATGCAATTAAAAATATATTTTCTACATAAAGCTAATGAGCCATGATGAGCTAGCTCGTGACCATAACGAGTCGAGTTGAGCTATATTATTAGGTTGTTAGTATAACAAGTCGAACTAAGCTAGTTTGTAATATATCAATGAGCTAGAGAACTCGACAGCCAGCCCTAATCCTATTCGACCGGCCTCTCCTCACTGGTTAGACATATCAACACCAAAGCATTACTCTTCTGGTGTGTGTCCTACTATAAAAATCTTTGTTTGTCTTAAACTATGTAGCAATTATGTTTACTTTCAAAGGTTAGAAACTAGACTATAAAATACTCTTATGCGGAACATGTTTTTCAAATTACCCGTAACTTCCGGTAAAAAATATTTGACGGCACTGACAATCAGCCAGGCCAAGGTGTGAACCTGGAGAACCCCGCACTTCTGTAAGAACAAGCCACAAACACTGAGGAGACACGCTTCGCATCGAGCAAATGGAATGGCAACTGCAAAATTGAGGCACAGATGCACGGTGACCATCTGTAATGCAACTGGAGGGTGATGCGTACAAAGTCAATCCCCAACCCCGGTGGTGACAAGTGCCGTCACCGCTGGCTGCGGACCAACCCGGCATCCGCACCGACCCCACCGGTGAAGGTAGATCGCGAGATGTGGAAGCAGGCCTCGTGACGAGAAGGGCCACCACCATTAGCTGCGGGCAGAGAACACAGCAGCACCTGGTGGCGTCAAAGAGCCAGCACCGTCGTTTGCAGGCCGATCCGACATAATGTGTGCATGATCCATCACAATGCAAGATGATTCAACAAGACATGTATCCGACATAAGATGGTATAGGGGCTTATGTCCCTAAGAGTATATTACACTTCCATAACTATAGTGTAGTCAAAATATAATAGTGTCAATGTTAACCATAATGATTAAAAAGAATTATCTGAGAAAGATATGGATCATTTTAGAATTCTTAATGGGACTTAAAATTTTAACAAATTTTACCAAAAAATTTCTAAATTATTAAAATTTAAAACTATGTTGTTCAATGGTCCTTGGTTCCATAAAAACCTGATGAGGGTTCTTAATTCAACTCTTTTCACCACACATGGAAGAATATGACATGGAGCTAGAATTATTATTGGCAGAGCCTAAGAATGAATGCCTTGGAGGTATCATTAGGTATCATTGCATTTTTTATTATCATGTTGATATTTAGAAATAGTTGGATTGGAACTTATGGATCGAGTCTCTTTGTAGGTATTTTTTATCATTCTATTCAGGTATGATATATTTAGATCATATAATATGGGTCATCTTTGACATATACTAGCAGCCATCTTTCTTTTATCCAAATGCATTATGTGCATTACAAATTAAGGTCTCAACAACTCACAATTGAGAACTGGTGCTATCTTTTTTCGGCTTTATGGCAGGTCAAAGATGAGTATTGTACACTCTACTAGCATTGTGGAATGGAAGAACAAGCATTTAATGAACAAGAAGTGATTAAACCAGTGTGTTTGTTTCTTTTAGAGGGTCGGGTTTAGATGGGTATGCACAAATGTGGGGTCTAAAAATGGAGGTATCTAAAATTTAGAGGGTGTGTTCGTTTGCCCCTCTAAAAAACCTCTAAAACTGCCGGAAATGACATTTTTCCCCCTTTTGTAAGGATTCATCATGCAAATTGTATAACCCAAGAGTAATACACACAATTTTCATGACACAAGTGAATGACAACATTTGATCACAATTTTTATAAAATGAATATTCGAACAACATAAATCATAACAAACAACTTTCAACATACACAAATGCAGAAAGAAACAAGCAAACCAAAGTTTTCAATTGTAGTAAAGCACATGGGCAATTTGATCTCGAAAAGCATTCATGCTCATGTCCTCTTCTTCTATGTGATCAACATCATTTGACAAAACTTCATGCTGTTCATGGCCCTGTTGATTTGATTCTTGTTTGTCTTGCATGCAGTTGAACAATTCATCTGGGTTACCATATTGTATGATAAAATTGTGAAGTGCCATGCATGCCACAATTATTTTGCTTTGTTTCTGTAGTGGATAACTTGGAACAGTATACAACATCCTCCATCTCTGCTTTAGCACTCCAAAAGCCCTCTCTACTACATTTCAAAGCGATGAATGTGCATAGTTGAAAGTCTCTTTCATACCTCTTGCCCTTGTTCCTAGGCGATACTCTTGCAGATGGTACTTTGTTCCTCTATATGGTGCAAGGTAACCCCTTCTATTGGGGTATCCTGAGTCCACCAAATAGTATTTTCCTGCAATGCGAAACAAGCAATTCGTTCAAGTAGGTTTTCCTTGTACACAGAAAATATAACGTCAATGTTTAACATGGAATTACTACTAATTCCTACCTTCAGGTGGATGTGGAAATTTGTGACCATACTTTGTCATGGCAGGAGGGCGTCGGGC
>JAUNZO010003704.1:0-12316 GCA_031894775.1 Chloris gayana
TATGTGACGTGCAAACATGTTTCTCCTACAGGATGTAAATCGATTCGAATGGCTGCCACTCACGAGTAACGAGTACCACTTATCTCGTTCGCGAAACATAGTAAGAAGAAAAATTTATATGTTGATGATGATGATTAATTTGTTGTATTGCTTATTACTTGTTTGGAAACATGTAATGCTATAGCTTAGTGTAAATTAAATTTGATCATTGCTACAAGTTAACGAACTGCTAAAAGATGGAAGCAAAGATCCACTGATAGGATGGCTTAGTGCTTAACTATCCTACCCCCGGGCCTTTATATGTCTAGGAGTCGGTTGTAGATGACCACTTTGACGGGTCGGTCTTGCTGAGCTTTAGTTGCTCCGGGCTTTGCTCTATGTGGTTTTCGAGAGAACCAGGATGAGCAGGACGATGTAGATGGATCGGAAGACTGGCAGGACCAGCCCGCCAATGGAGGACACTACTCCTGAGAATGGTGTGGATCGGAGGAGTAGACTGTTGATGTGCTGGCAAGGTGTTTAGGGCACCGTGAGAGCGATTGTATCTTTATTGCTTCTGTTGTACTAGTTAAATTTCAAACTTATTTGCTTCCGCACTGATAAGACTCGATGTAATATTTGTATCAGGATTGATGTAAAAGACTTGTATCTTTATCTCCATTGTATCATGCTTATGTTTGTATGTTGTAATTATCGGACATCACAGCGCGTGATGCCACCCAAAGTGATCCTGGTGGTGGATTCGCTTCTTCGTGAGGCGGTTCTGTCACATGAAGCCTTGATAAGTGAACCATTCTCGAGTTCCATAAAACAGTTTTTTCATAAAGCCATTGTTCTTCTCGAAAATGTCGCTACAGGTATATCTATTAGCGATAAAAAAAAGATTAACCCATGTTGCTGATAGTATACACAAATTAGGATTATTGCATTTAGCCATTTCTTAGTATGTTTAATATCGTTAGCGACATAAATGGACGTCCAGAAAAATGAATTTCAATGATCGACGAACTAATATTGATTATGTAAGTTATAGGTGTAAAGACACTAGATATTTGCAAAAAAAAAAAACGATTACACACACTCTATATGCCAGGCTGCTTCTTGCCATTTGGCGCTATGCTACATGGTCCAAGAGGAAGTCACACAAGAAGACAAACATGGAAGAGGTATGCTATGGTTATTAGTTCTTCCTAAGTCATGCTATTTCAGAGTGGAATTACTTTTGGTTTGTATTTTATAAGAAAGTTCCTTATGAACGGATAGTGATAATTGATAAATGATGGGTTTTTATACTAGTGAAACTAAGTAAATTTAGAAGAACATATAAACCCACCCTCTCAATGTTCAGCACACAAGCTATAATCTCATAAAGGAGAAAAACAAACTAGCACAACAGTAGTCTCAAGACTCAAGAGAGTACAGCATGCATGCATGCATGCAAGTTGTATCATATGACCACCTTCCAGCTCAAGTACCGAGGGAAATAGATAAAACATAAGACGTTTATAGAAAACCTCAGAAAATATATTCTTTAACAAGTTATTTAAATCATAGTTTATTAAGCAGCAATATAATAGACAATACAGTTACGAAGGCACTACAATATTAACATATTCGTAACAGAATCAAAGCTACTGAAATTTAGCAGGGGCTATTCAAATATCAAAGTTGAAGAATGCAAAACACAATCTATATCTACTTGCCTTCAGCAATTGATCAAGAGAAAAAGGTAAACATACTCTCAAGGTGCACCACCTAATAAGCACAAATAATTCTCAACTCCAATACAACCATACATGTAACATCACCCATTGAGATTAGGCCCATAGTGGCCCATAAGCACTTGCCTGTATGTGAAGATATAAATAATTAAGTACCATCTTGTCAATTTAATTGGATATACGTCAATATATAAGCTAGGTTGTCCAACACTAATGAAGCATCTAACCCCTTAAAATTGTGTTTTGGGGATTAATAATGATCCATATTATCTGTTAACAAAAAATTTATTTGAGATGAGTTTTTAAGGTAGTGATATTAATTTGAGAAATGAGCAAGAAGGAACGAGGATTGGAAATCATTAAACTGGTGCTCATAGAAGTGGGTAGCTCTCGGGGCAAAGGAATATATTTTAATAGGTTTTTCTTTTAGTGGTCACAAGGAAATTAGAGGAGAAAATGATTAGATTGCTAGAATAGTCGTGGTACGTAGTATCAAGAGGCGTTGCTCTTTTGGTTTGATGCATCAGTAATTACCACTTTGCTCTATCCTCTTTGTTTTCATCTTGAAAAGTACCATGAAAATCGAAGTTCAAAAAAACAGCTAGAAATTTCCCAGAATTTAGACAGCCAACTCCTCGTGCAGTTGGACTGCCTGTTGCCTGTGATCAGACGACCTGAACCACAGGCGGTGGCACGGTGCACTCAGAAATTCTTTGAAGGCTTTAGAGCTCCTGGTAGTTGAATCAGTTGCAGCCCACGGTTAGACGGACTGGTTGCAAAGTCCGTTCATCTGTTTTTAAAAGTTTGAGTAAAAGCTTAATTCATCGTAAAGCAACGTTGGCAGCAGGGACGCGTCTTGCAACGTTGGCAGCTCAAAAATATGATGAGTTCAAACTTACATTAGTGCGTCTAATTGTAATTCGTCATCAAATTTAAGACGTTCCCGTTGGCGTCTTGCAACATTGGCAGGGACGCGTGCGTCAGAACACCGGCAGCACAGAGCACGGACTGACGGCGGCGATGGGTGTTGATGGCGACGCGTGTAGAGACGCCGGCCGGCCGGCCCACCGAGCTGTGGTGGGCGTGGCCCATGGCCTCACGCGGCAGCAGGCACGCGGCCGCCCGGACGACGGACGCGGCAATTCTGCTTCCTGGCAGCTGCTGCGGCTGCCACACTGAGGCACCCGGCCGGCCGGATTTGGCAAAGGCCCAAGGGCCTGCGCCTTTCGCCCTGCCTTGCCCCAGTCCCATGAAGCGTCGCTCTCGCCACCCGCAGGCCGGCACATGGCAACGCAGCCGGTGGCGGTAGCTACCTCTCTCTCTTCGCGATGCGACATGGCATGTAACGCGCCGTGTGTGTGGCCCACAGGTGCCTTGCACGGATAAGGTAGAGCATCAGCCGTGGCCGCGATCAAAGCAGGCCGGGACTTGGACTCGATCGGAGACGACGCGACCTGCTGACCGGTACACGTACACCAAATGAATAATGCCTCTCTCATCATGATTCATGACCAGATCGTAGAGTGCCTCGCTCCTCCGACTCCCAATTCAAAATGCATGTGCCTCATCCGGTGCAGAGATCGAGCCAACTTATCCGTCGTTGACTTACTCCCGATGATCATGTTCTTTTAAGGCATGAAGCTTCGCGGAAATCGCAACGCCTGCCTGTTTGGGCAAACACGTCGCCCTCGATCGGCCTCTTTCAATTGAAACCGCCCCTGCTGCCAAATACTGGAGGTAGCTAGCGTCACGCTCACATTGACTAACAACGCATTGATGCGCCACCACCCTTCTCACTTTCCCTTCGTCAGGCGGTAATCAGGTTCCAACCTCTCAACCGGGGTTACTAGTCGATGTCGATAGGGTATCGCTACTTTCCTTTACACAGGGAAGTAGGAGAACTAATTAAAAAGCAAGCCTTTCGATCGAAATAATATTTTTTTTTGAAGGCGCGATCGAAATAATATTACAAAGTGCTACGCGCTCCCCATGAAATGATACATGTGAGGGCTAGCAGCGTAGGAGGGCAGAGAGAGAGAGAGAGAGATTCCTAGCTACTCCGGCTGATCCAACTTTTACTGTCTCCATGCTTTCACAAAAAAAGGCACGGCGGTTGATCCAACTTTTACTGTCTCGCTTCTCCACTTAAACGAAGATTAACTAAGGAATGGATTTCTTGATGTCCTGGGACAGACAAAAGTTAACCTACGCATCAAGTATCTCATTAACTGGATCCTCATAAGACATTGTAATCCCAAGAAAACGTTAAATTAAATGTACTTGCTCTTGCAAAAAAAATTAAAAAGATCAAAACTAGTAGCACAGTACTTGGGTATGATGGGCTTTTGTAGGTAACCATCCACTGGACGCTGTAGCGGGCTCTGCACACTGAGCTTAGTTTGCTCTTATATAGAAGCAAGTACTACATGTCTCACGCTGCATAAAGCGCCCGTATTTCTCTCCACCTACAAAGCGAAGCGCCCGCAGCTTCTTGGAAATTGCTCGGACGCGACAGGTCAGTGTGTGATTGGTATACGCGTTTGCTCCTTCAACATTCAAAAACACATTTTGAACAAGCAAGGTAGGAGTAGCTTGCAAAATTGGCTCTTACTGAATGACCAGGAAAAAACGGTAGCCTGAGAACTAACCCTCCAATTATTTGGTCCTTATCTCATTTCAGTACCACACTCCCAATTAGTTACAGCATATTCCTGCGTTATCGCTTCCTGGGCTGCTAAATTCATCTCTGCCAAGCGCGTCAAGGGGGTCACATCTGCAGCAATTTATGTCTCACAATTCACAACCGGGCCAGTCAAATGCTCCAGCCTGTTTGGTGCAAAATCCTTGCTTCCATCAGTGATAGCTTCCTACACCACTTTTCAGTAGTAGCTTGCTTCTAGCTTCTGTTGCTTTGCTTCTCAACTCCTGCAAAGAACAAAGGCAGTCGTACGTGTGGTTCGAATTCAGCTATACATGGATTTCTTAATTAGAAGCAGTGTTACCTGACGTAATAGAGCCATTTTACTTCGAGATTTCAGTAACAAATTTCTTATTTTCCTTTGGCCAAATACAACAGCTCCGTGGTATCTTGAATCTTTGAATCATTTCTTGAACAAAACGAGGAAACAAACAAAATTAAAACCCATTCCAATGTCATCACGCTTTGGAGCTGTTTAATCGCCATCCTCTCGTCAGAGCATACGATATGACGAACGGATTAGAAGACGGTCCTGTTCTAACCTACTAGTGATTATTACGCGCAGCATCGTTGATTGGGACATCGATCGATCCATCCATCAGGCGCTTTGGACCGCAGCTTTTGATCTGCTGGTGGTGGCTTCAACTGATCCTTGTTGATCGCATAAAAAACCGTACCCAAAGCGTGATGTTGACATTTTAAAAGAAGGAAATGCTTTTTGTTCCGTCTGGTGATAATTACTGAACCTGATTTGACCTGGTTCAACAGCCTTTTTTGCTTGTCACTGTCCCGCGCTGATGGTTAGAAAAAGTGCAGTTTTCTGGTCCAAAATAATGGCTACTCCCTCCGTTCATTATTATATGTCGTTTTTTAGTTGGACAAGAGAATTAAGGAGAAGTAAAAAGATGGGTGCACTGAAAATGAGGAGGAGAGAGATAGAGATAGATGTGTAGTGGAAAGAGAGAATATTACATTGGGAAGAGTGAAATGTGTGTTGGAAAGCGAAAATGATAGTACTACCTCCGTTCCATAAATGAGCTGTCATATAAGCAATTTTACTGATGTGGCAGGAAATTAATAATGACGAGAGAAGAAAGGGGTTTCATCTAGATGAAACCACCTCTACACTGTTTCCAAGACATTTCTCTCTTGTATGTGTTACCTAGGAAACAACAAAATGAAACTATGCATTGCATGAGGTATTTCATTCACCCTTGTTGCTTATGTGACACCTTGGAAACAATGAAATGAAACTCCTCATTGGGAGTAGCCTAATGTAAGCATTCCTATAATCCCGAGATAAAAATAGTCAATGTGAGAAAAGTCATATATACCCCTCATTTTACACTATCTCATCAATTCCTCACCCACCCATCAACCCACCAGATTTTGTCTTATCTCAATATTTAAATGCTTCAAATGCTTACATTGTGGAATAGAGGAAGTATGTAATTGGAGAAAAGTGAAGAATGATAGAATGACATGTAAATATGAACCAAGGGAGTAGTTGAGAAAAAATAATGGTCATTATTTTGGACCAGAAAACTCCTCCGAGAAAAAATGGCATTACAAATCTAAGGTTGAAATTGCAGTACTACTTGCAAACATTATTTTTTTTAAAAAAGTGCAAACATGATATGGTTAACGGAGAGTGCAAAGTTTAACTATAGTAAAGTCGGGAGATTATGGTATAAATGAAGTTCACAAATCACAATATTGGGCTTGTGTGACGAACGCATACGACGGGAAGAACGGAAGAGTACTGCGTGCTTAACGGCGGTGTGTGCTGCGCACAACACATCGGAACGCATACGACGGGAAGCACGGAATACTGCGTGCTTCACGGCGGTGTGTGCTGCGCACAACACATCGGATTGGACCTGCACGTGCTGGATCGACACAAGTACGCCAAGGTGACGTATGGACAGTTCCTGGTTTCCGGGGGATTGGACCTGCACGTACCCTGCAGCATATGGCTCCTGGAAAATCTCTCCAACCTTTTTTTTTTCAGCGGCTGCCGGCGGCTCACTGTTCACTTGTTCCGTATACTGTATCCATTCAATTGTGGCTCCCAATACTATTGATCCGATCCGGAGCACACGAAAATAAGTCCTGTGATTTCCTTCTAGCTAGAATGAATGGAGTGTTTTCTGATCACCTCCGCTCACCTGAAAACTAAAAATTTCTGAAAAACTAAAGGACAAATGACTGAAATGGACTAAAGTTTAACTCTAGAGAAACGAACGGAATGACTAAAATTTAGGCTAAACTTTAGCTCTAAGAGCAAGGTTAATAAAGTCGCCCACCGCCGGTGATATGCTCCCGCCAGATCATCCTACGCCATCATCAACATGTACTCGTATAACGGACAGGTCATTGCATGCCGACTAGCCGAAATATTTAAATACCTAAGCACGTCCGTTTGGTGGTCAAGCTGTGTATTTTCTTGGGTCTGCTGCTTCACCGGTTACTCAATAGTCGCTAGCACCTTTCTCTCTCTTCCTCCTTCTCTCCTCCACATGGGCTTGTTGAATGGCATGGCAGGCATTTCGCCAGCCATAATACTTGCTCTAAAGGGAAAATGGAGACAAAACTTAGCTCCTAAAAGAAACAAACACCCCTAAACTAATCGGTTAGTTAATTCAGCCCGTGGTGTGAATAGAGTAGCTATTATCCGTTTAGTTTATCCCGCCCGTGCACTGAATCTTCTCCAAATATTATACTACTTCCGGTACAACTTGAAAAAAAAAACAGGATTCGGATGGAGAACACACATGATTGGACGATCAAATAACCGATCTTATTCTAGCACCACCCAAAGATGCATGGTCTTATTCTAACAGGGAATATTATTACCCGGAATGCTGCATGCATGGCTGATAGGGACGTCAGTAATATAGCGCCGACCACGTTGGACCACACCACTGATTTTGTTGCCAGGATACCGCCTCCTCTCCTAGTCCGATCCTAGACCAGCTGAGACGTGTTTTTTAAAAAATAAAATAAATTTGTCTCATGAGAACAACATAAAAGTTTGATGTCGACTTGGGCACACACGATAGATTTTGCTTTATAGGACGGATCCCATTTCACACTCTGAAAACGGAGAACACACTTTGCATTCCATGTGTCCAGTCAGTTGACTCTTATCCCTGACTGAATATTGATTGGCCGTGTTCAAACGGACGTGGCACTGCAGATCTGCAGTTCAACGATACTGTGCGTCCCTGTCTCAGATGTCTAGCGGAGACAATCGAAAATAAACGTTGGCATGACAAATTAACTCGCTCCTCGAACTCAAGTTTGTGTGTTTACAAAATTGACATAATTTAATTTCCTCGCAAAATTTTTTTGACATAATTTAATGTTAAGTACAGTGCGTGTAAGTTCAACGTTTATTGAAGTGGCAATCGGCAATAGTACGTTACAGTCAGTTGCCATGATTAGCGCACGATGATGAGATAACTCCTGAAAAGCTAATTGAAAATAGTTTAACGGATTAATATCAGCAAACTTTTTCTCACCGTTCTGTTTTGATTGCACTGTTGGCTACGCATTTCATCCTCCGAACAAAAGGCCAAACCTAATGTATGAACTATCCCATTCCTATAGGATGTCAAAAAAAAAGAACTAGAAAATATGTCTAACATCAACAATATAATTTGTAATAATTTATTTCATCTTATTTGTATATCTTAAAAAGAAAAAAATATAAACACAAATGTTTGAACATTTCAACTTGTCATATAATTACACTATTAAGTGTCTCAATTCCCGCATATTTTATATTCAAATACCATTATTATTTTATTTAAAAAATTTATTAAAAATATACCATCCACTTACGGACCTCATTCCGTACAATTCAATGAAAAAAGAGGGGAACAGGATAGGTCGATGCTCAATATATTAGCATGCTCCGCCCCTCTCCCCCCACTCCCCCACAAAAAGCCCCTACCTGCCTCCACCATCTTCCTCCGCGCCTCGCCCTCTGGCCTGCTGCTAACTACTTGTGCGGGTGTCGGCCACCGGTAATCGGAGGCCCCCTGTGGAGGGTCGATCAGTTAATCTGTTATCGGTTTTTCTTGCGCTCCCTGTTTCATCCCTGCGTTGCTACTTCCAAATCTTTTGATTGATTCACGGTTTCTTTACAGAGCGCTTCCTTGGCGCCGATGGAGCTTTCGGCGGATTTTAGGTTCGATTGGGCGCCGATGGAGGAACAGCCTCAACTCCTTTGGGCTACGATGGAGCAGCTCGAGCTCTCTTGGGCACCGGAGGACCAGGGGCTCCTCGCCGATCAGCAGTCCCGCCTCGCGAGCGCCGCCGCCATCGAACTCCAGGTAATGAGGACCACCATCTCAATTTACTTCTCCGGTGTTATGCACGGTCGCCTGCTGGATGAAGAAAGGTTCGATTTTCATGTTGTTATTGGACGAGATCGTGCCCGAACAAAAAAAAACATGTTTTTTTTCTTCCAAATCTCTGTCTGCATTCATCCTTCTCAAGTTCGATCGGCTTAAAAAGGCCGCCTTTTTCGCGGAAATGGTACACCGGGAGCCATCGCCGCCTCAGTATGCTACAGCGCTTGCACTTGTAGGCGGCCCGAGCTCTGTCTCTGTGGCCGGAGCGCGGGGATGCCGGCGGGCGCGCTGCAACGGGTGCATTCAGAGTCGCGGTGAGGCTAGCGAGGCCGAAGACGCGGCCGGCGTTGGGCGCGATGTTTGCCTCGGCGCGGTGCGACGGCGATGTCTGGCTCGGGACCGGCTTTAAGGCACGCTTAGCAATTTTGTCGTGCTCCTTCATCTTGTCCTCAACTCCTCATTTCTTGTCTCTCTCTCTACGGCAAGCGATGCGCTTCGGATGAGGAAGAGCGAACACGTGTTTCATCAAATAAATTAGGGAGAAGGAGAAACATTGTATTCTTTCCTGATGTATCATAGATCCCTGATTTTTCCTTAGAGTCGTAGGACTCGTCTCAGTTCTTGTTGGGAGAAAGAATGCATTGGATGATACCGGTAACTTGTTGGGCTTGGGAAGAATTTTTACTGGATTTATTATCAGACTGTATAATTAAAACCTTGGCAACGCCATTCTTATCTTCTGTCATCAAGTCTTAGCGCACACAGCACCTGAAAAGGCTCTAAGCAACATTCATTACTTGTGCAGTCAGATTTCGCTCCAGATCTTCAGGGCAGCATCTCAAGTCCTGAAAATCTTTCAACTCCCAGTCACTGATCAGAGTCGGAA
This sequence comes from Chloris gayana, assembly GCA_031894775.1. Classification (NCBI taxonomy): domain Eukaryota; kingdom Viridiplantae; phylum Streptophyta; class Magnoliopsida; order Poales; family Poaceae; genus Chloris; species Chloris gayana. The sequence continues at coordinate 9,667 of JAUNZO010003704.1, forward strand.
TACTTTCTTCCACTTTGATGTTTAAAGATCTAATTATTAGATAGTCTCTTAGTAATGCATCCTGGCAGAGCCTTATCCAGTACTACGGAGTAGCTAACATTTTCCACCAGATTATCTGCACATGCATCGACTAGACTGTGGAAGCCTCTTAGTAATGCATCCTGGCAGAGCCTTATCCAGTACTACGGAGTAGCTAACATTTTCCACCATTTCAAACATATTTACATTTAATACTGTAGAGCTGTTCACTTGTCAATAAATAGAAAACCTTGATTCTATGGCCACTTTCTCACCCCCCTTGAATATGCAGGACTTCTGTTGGCACTTGCACTCTTTCAGTAAGCCAAACACAGATAACCTGTGCAAAAGCACAAGCTAAAGAATAAATTTACAAACATATTTCCAGTACAAGATAAGCAATATGCCAAAGGAAATTGTTTGTTCTTGTAAGAACATTTAACAAATAGCATAGACTGAACATTCCATATTTGCAAGAGATTCAACAGCATCCTCATCACCAGTAAAAAAACAGATTGTGTGATATTCATGAGTCATGACTTCTATCTGCAGTTTCATGGGCCTCTCATCAATATGTATCCTAAAATTGAGTCATGACTTCTCTCGGTTTTGATGCCATATTTTTGCTTTATATAATTGACAAATAAAGGAATGCGGCAATCAGTACGAATCTATGTTTTGTTTACAGATGAAGGATAATCCAGCACATGATGATGATGTCCTTCAACTTCTGGAAGAGCCCCGAGACGAGGGAGACCTTAATGAATGGTTAGCAGGTACCATGTGTAGTTACTACTGACAAAACCTTGGTTTCTTACACGTGGATTATCTATGACTTGGAAGCGTACTGATGGACCTCCTCATGCAGGCGATTTACATTCATCTTCTTCACACGAGACAAATGTACATCAGGTATAGTTGCAGGATCTGTTAAACAGATGTTGTGAGATACTCAATTGCCACTTTGTTTGGCACAAGTATTTTTCTAACCTGTTAAAGAAGTGAATGAGACTAAGGTATTGGGAATTCGTTTCCTTATGGCAGATGGAAGGAATGAGAAGCAGTCCAGGAGGGACTCCTAGTTTCCCCTCAAAGAAAAGAGGAAGTCGCAAGAAACGCAGGAGTTCTATAGACACTTTCACTCTTCCAGTAAGCCAAACACAGATAAGCTGTGCAAAAGCACAAGCTAAAGAATAAATTTACAAACACAATTCCAGTACAAGATAAGCAAGATGCCAAAAGAAATTGTTTGTTTTTGTAAGAACATTTAACAAATAACATAAAGACTGAACATTCCATATTTGCAAGAGGTTCAACAGCATCCTCATCACTAGTAAAGAAACAGATTGTGTGATACCCATGACTTCTGTATGCAGTTTCATGGGCCTGTCATCAATATGTATCCTAAAATTGAAATCTGGATTGACTATAGCATTATCTCACTTCTCTCAGTTTTGATGCCATATTTTTGCTTTATATAATTGACAAATAAATGAATACACGTCAATCAGTACGAATCTATCTATGTTTTGATTACAGATGAAGGATAATCCAGCACATGATGATGATGTTCTTCAACTTCTGGAAGAGCCCAGAGACGAGGGAGACCTTAATGAATGGTTAGCAGGTACATGTGTAGTTACTACTGTCAAAACCTTGATTTCTTACACACGGATAACAAATTATCTATGACTTGGAAGCTTACTGATGGACCTCCTCATGCAGGCGATTTACATTCATCTTCTTCGCAGGAGACGAATGTCAATCATCAGGTATGGTTGTAGGATCTGTTAAAGAGATGTTGTGAGTTACTCAGTTGCCACTTTGTTTGGCACAAGTATATTTCTAACCTGTTAAAGAAGTGAATGAGGCTAAGGTATTGGCAATTCGTTTCCTTATGGCAGATGGAAGAAATGAGAAGCAGCCCAGGAGGGACTCCTAGTTTCCCCTCAAAGAAAAGAGGAATTCGCAAGAAGAGGATGTCTCCATGGGTAAAAACAAGTTTAATTGCAAAAGCACCATTTACTTGAACTGCTAGAAGAAGAATAAACAAAAAGTTTGCTGCTGTCTTTGGAAAATGATCAGATGTTATCCTTCATAATCAGAGGGAAAAACTAGATTGTATTTTTTTCTTTGTTCCACTTTCAGATTTATTGTAATTATCAATTATAGCAGAGAAAAATATTAACTATTTTTGGCTGTTTGACAGAGGCCATTGTTCTTTGAAAGGAGGAGGCGTTCAGCAAGTGTGAGTAGGGTATTCACACCTAGAAAAAACAACAGCCGCTGGACGCCTGAGGAAGTGGAGACACTGGTCGCAGGTATATCAGAGTACGGGATTGGAAAATGGACTGAGCTGAAAGGGAAATATTTTAAGCGGTCAATTCGCACATCAGTGAATCTTAAGGTACAATAGACTAGTGATACATGGCACAAAAGAAGTAAATTCATTATTTTGGTAATTTTTTCTCTTATTATGTTCATTATCCAGGACAAATGGCGAAATTTGTTGAAAGCTTATGATGTCAAAATGATGTCCAACTCTAAGAAGGTTCAATTTTTTGACTTTTACAGACAAATGCTACTTTTTCTAAAGATTCATTATCTTATATTTCTCAAATTCAATAGATAA
>JAUNZO010003705.1:0-51059 GCA_031894775.1 Chloris gayana
AAAGTAGAAGCAACCGGAATTCTGTATGTCCCTAGGGGCTACCATCCGGAACCTGATGAAACAAATTTTTGAAGTGAATGGCAAAGAACATTGATGATCCAAAAGAAAAGCATACAGTGTGATGCACACTTCCACAATCCCAGGAGACCTTGCGAACTCTCAGCACAAATAAGCGTTGAGATGTGACTGAAAACGAAGGATCCTGGAGAATATGCACGCTGGCGACTTCAACTCCCTAAACTTTTGAGCAAAAAATCATGAAAAATGCTCCATAAATGGAATGGACAAACATGAGGGGTGGTACTAGTGGTGGCCAAATGGGCCACCCAGCATAGCCAGGCCCAGGCACGCAAAGGCATGGCCCAGGCACTGTCTGTTACATTTTGGGACGGTCACCACAACATGAAATTCATTTGAGACTGACCGTGTTGTGCTGCTGGTTGTGCAAGACCCTTGGCCCATGGCATAACACGACTCGTTAGGCACGCAGACATGACAACCCAATTACATATTTCGGCCTGTTAATTGAAGCAGTTTGTTAATACTAAAGTGATGAAAAATGGTGGTCAAATATGGGGAGAGCCATGATTCGAAACTTGGATCAATATGTTCCAACATAACCAACTTACCATAAGACCACTCAAGCTTTGATTGATGCTCATGTGGAAACTATATACGTATTTTAATTAAGTTTTTTTAGGCCGTGCCTAAGTGGGCCTATTTTGTGCTTTACCATGTTGAAGGATAAACGGGCCATAACGTGTCGTCCATTGGGCCGCACCCTTGGCCCAAACATGAAGCAGATTGTTGTACCGGGCTGATCCGACACGAAATTAAATGGATCATGTCATGCTTGGGCCAGGTCAAAATTTTTCTTCGGACCGGCCCGTTTGGCACGGCCTGTTCTTTTTTTATATAATCGCACGGCAGCGCTAGGTGCTACTACTACTATCAGGCCCAACAAACGAATGGCCTTTTTGTAGTATATCAGCTCCTCGTGGTGGCCCAAATAAGATCTCTCCTGGAACTTCTTGTAAGTCAGAAAAAAAAGGAGAAAAAAGTGTTAGAAAAAAATCATGTCCCGGTCGAACGCCAAAGCAGCTTCAACGACGGTGTCGAATGAGGCGAGCCAGTGCCTGATGCGGAACTTGGGGTGACGGGACGAACTTGCCAGACGGCCGCGGTACCTGGTGCGGGTGATGAATCTGCTGATCACCTTCGTCTTGCCGACGCCCGTCTCATCGATATCTTTTGCTGGTGGGCATCAAGGCGGTGACCTGACCTGCGCACAAAACAATCGATGGAGATATCTAATTGCGTGTGGCCACGCACAAAACTTCTTGTAGTTGATTAGACGACGCTAATATATGGAATAGGTCGAGTCGGTTCCAGATTACAGACAAGCGCCGCGCAAGTGCCGGACCTAGTGGGCCGCATATTGCCTTCAGCACTGCTCCTTTTGCCCAGCCGAACCAGGATTTGTTAGCTCATTCCAGGCCCACGACCATACCCAGCAGCCAGCAGTCCAGCACACCGAAGTCAGGAGATCAAGGCGATTTGGCTTAAAAAAGGAGATCAAGGCGAGGAAATTGAAATCCAGAACGCTCTTGAAAAAGAAATTGAAATACAGTTACCCCCCTGATGAGATCCAACTTCCATATAGTAGTTGATTGCGTTCATGAACATAGCAGTTCAAATGTTGATGCTGATAACTGGCCAACAAGTTGATTTATAAAACTGTAAGTAAACATATATGGCTGTTGCCTCCACTGGATGGAGTTGTAAATATTATCATCCAACTGACAAATAATGGGTGGTGAATGTTCTAAAAAAGCACGAGCTCATCCGGATGAAGCCATTTCCCAAGCGCCTCCTAAGAGCATGAGGTAAAAATTTGGAGAGTTTCACTGAATTTTTCATTTTCCCTGGCGAGCTCAGCATGCACCGGAGGGCCGCATGACCATGTCACTGTTTTCGGAAGGATGCCGGTTCATCATCCAGCATGTAGAAACTGCCAGAACGCCTTGCTTGTTTGCAGAGCCCAACCGGAACTAAAAATCAATCCTAGAAAGATTGAACAAAAAAAGAGTACTCCCCAAAAATGCTTTGCTTGTTTGTTAAACTAAAAATCAGTCCCATAAAGATTGAACAAAACAAGAGTACTCGCATAAATCCCCCAAAATGCTCCCAGAAAGATTGACCAGACTAAAAATCAATCCTAGAAAGATTGAACAGAAAAAAGAGAACTCCCAGAAATCCCACAAAATGCTCCCAGAAAGATTTTAACAAAAAGGTGGTCCCGGCGGGGCTCGAACCCGCGACCTTCGGCTCATAAGACCAACGCTCTAACCAACTGAGCTACGGGACCGTTTTTGTTCTTCTAGGTACGAAATCCTATATATAAGGGTTTATCGTCAATAGAACACGGACATCCAGACCTGAAAAGCTCTCGAGAATGTCGATCCAAATGCCGGCGGGCTCACGACCAGCACAATATGGAACACGAATCAACTTGTATGAACAAGAGCAATTTCACTTGATACGATACTCGTAAATGTCAAGGTCAGCTACATGGAGTACTACAAGCGGCAGCTTATTTATGTACATGAAGAGCCGCCTAATGTTCTCCCTAGTTAAGGTATCCATATCCACGATGTCGCTGTCATCTGTGTACGTCCACAGGCTGCCTGGCTTCACCTTCTCGAGGCAGGCCCGGCAGAAGGGGCACGACTTCGATTTGGCGCTCCTGCAAAGCGATGAGAATGAGCTGTGTTAGTTGGAACACGAATAGGATGATAGTAGGTTGTAATGCATCGCATATTTGATATGAACATCTGACAAATTAGACAGGAAAGGACAGATTCGTTGTGCTTGACGACGAACACAGTCACCACTGAGGATTAAATACTGACAAAGGATAATGAATGTGAATCCTATCCCTAGGTCAACCAAGAAATTAGATTAATTGTCAGCGCATTAACAAGTTGTGGATGTGGCCGATTTGTGTCTACATCTCAAGGCAAGAAAAGATATTACGCTACATCTCTAGGTTTGCTTGCCTCCTAGATGCCAGTCATTCAAGAAACCAGAATAATCAGAATCATTGCGTGCCAAGTTAATCCAACTCAGAACCGGGAAACAGGCAAAACATCAAACACCTCTTAGCACAATAAGGTATTCAGGCTGCAAATTTGATATCAGACGACATTTGGATTATTGGACATGATTAATCCAATCCAACTAGGAACCAGGAAACAGGCAAAACATCAAACAGCTCTTAGCAGAATAAGGTGTTTTGGCTGCAAGTTTGATATCAGACAACATTTGGATTATTGGATTAACTTGGCAGGACGATAAAGGACAAAATTGTCGTGGTTGATGACATGACAGGCACAAAGTGATCGAATATAAATATGGACATAAGAAAGTGAACCTTATCCTCACTCAACTAAGGGACCAGCTCAGTGGCAGAATCGAGTGAAATAGCAGAGCAGATTACCAAAGTTGTTCATGTTTTATAACTAACCAACTCACTCAACACAAATATAAACCGAGGTTATAAACAAAAACCACTTCGTATGGAGGATAGCACTTCAGTTCTGAGTGAGTCACACAACGAAAGTAGAGCTGATTGTGCCACAAATAATCACTGTGGTACCCTGTGGTACCAAATTACCAGACAAGGAACAGCTGGTAATCCAAACAAGATACCTAGACTTCTGACCACAGTCACCATGGCAATTTTATCTGTGGTTTAGTTGGATGGACAGATGGACAGCAGGCGTCAAGATTCTTGGAGCTTTGTGGTAACCTGCCATCTGAATTTGCACCCTTCTAAATAGCACTACATTACGGAACCGACTAAGTTAACCAAACCCAATTCCATAGTTCTTAGTCCAAACAACACCTCAATTATTCAGTTCAAGAGCCCGTTAGAATTAGCTACACGTCGATGCAGATGCAGACATGCAGTAACTAGAATACAATTATCTTGTTGCAGGCAAGGAAAAGAAAGGCTCCGTACCAATCCTCGAAGCAGCGTATGCAGAGTGTGTGGGCGCAGTCGGGCAGCACGATCTTGTGGTTCACCTCAAGGCAGATCCCGCACTCAAGCTCCCTCTCGGTGTCCACCTCCGAGAGCTGCTCGGCCCTCCTGAACTTCTTGAGGCAGAGCCTCCTCTGCTTCTTCTCGTCGAGCTCGGTGATCCCGCCCGGCAGCTGCAGCAGCGACGGGAATATGACGCCTGCACACACCGAACCCGTCAGGATGAAATTCCAACAACTGCATGAAGAAGACACCACGAAAAATGAATTCATGGGTCGCTCGAATTACCGTAGAACTCTCTGATGCTGGCCTCCCGTTCCCAGTCCGGCAGCGCCGTGGAGTCAGCGGCGTACACCTGTTGCACCAGACGGAAGCGAGAAATTGAACAGACTGCCCAGAGCGAGCAACCAAACCAAATGAGGGCACTTGACGATACCTTGTAGAGCATGACCTTGAGGAGGCCGAGCTTGCCGGCGAGCCTGCAGTCGGCCCACTGTATGAGGAAATGCGCGACGGCACTGTACGCCATGCGCATCTGGATCACCGACCCGTCGTAGTCACGCAGGTACTCCGACGCCCTGTCCACAGAAAAAGTTCAGCCAATTCAGCTCCTAAGAAACCGAGAACAAAAGAAAAGGCTCCGCCTTTAACACCAGCAAGCAAGCGGGGAGACTCACAGCTCATTGGCGTGCTCGATGTCGGCCTCGAGGGCCTTCACGGAATCCTGGAACTTCCGCATCGGCCGGCGGCGGCGGCGGCGGCCCCTCCTGCCTCCTCCTCCGCGGCGGCAGCTGACGACGATGAATCGATTGTGCCGTACGGGAGAGAGACCACCTCGTAGCCTAAACCTCGCCGCTTCCGAATTCCCAGTCGGCGGTTGGATTGGAAGTGGATTGCGTTGCCCCGGATTGCCGGCTCGGATCCTTGTTTCCTTTCCTCTTTCCCTTTCACGCTCGCTCAGTAATTGCCGAGTCCAAGTCCATCCCGAGGCCCCCTTTTGTGGCCACTCTCGGTGGACCCGGCCGACGACTAGGAGCAGTGCCCGGAAAGGGCCCACGCTTCAGTGACCGTGAAACCGCGGGGCCAGGAAGGCCGGACCCACGTGTCACCGTCGTCCCATGGCTTCGTCGGCAGGCTGACTAGGCTTTTTTGCTGGGCCCCGGTGCAAAAAAATCCCAAAATATCCACGGACTGGACGCCGAGCGTAACGTCACGGTCAAGCAAGTTAACCAGTCTCACTCACGCGCGGGCCACCCAGTCCTGGGCCCATATGGCAGTCTAACGACCTGGGATATTTTCCTTTCGCGGGACGAACCGTGGATATATATGGCGGGGCCCAGCCGGGCGCGCGCGTGACCCGGACGGACCGGTGAGGCCGTGACGCGCCGCCGCCGCGTGGTGGGACGAGCGAAACCGGCGCGCGGCTTGCGGGATGCGCCCGCCCTGGTTTGGTTTCGATTCGGTTTTGTGGTGGGGCCGGCACGGGCTTATCACTTCATCATCAGCAGCAGCAGCCGGAATTTTGTGGTGACGCCGGCCGGGCGACCCCTCGTCCAAGCATAAAGATGGGGTTGGTGACGTGCTTATCTCACGCTGATTGGCGAGTGCCGGCACGGTTGGGAGGGTGGTTTGGCGACTTTCTTGCACAAGGGGACACGATCGGCGATAATTAATTGGCTTTCCGGTTCCAGAGAACTCCTTATTGATTTTGATGTTTCAATTCACTGCGTAGCGCGTCGAATTTCGGCTAAACGTTCAACATCGTCAATATGCTTTGGCAAGAAACTTGTGGGCGGGCCCAAGTTTTGCCGCAGGTTTTTATCATCGTTCCTTTCCGGCAATTCGTAGGTCAATGGTGTCAGAAGTCTGAGACAAACACCGACCTGTGATCTAAAAATAGCACTAAAATTACGTACTCACCTACTACTACCATAATAGCGCTTGATATTGACATGATCTAGTTGATGCCTCCGTTTTATCAATTGGCACTGGGGCACTATGATTCAACCAGTAAATAATGGCAGACGACCTGCTCCCATTGTTCTTCGAAAATAAGAGTTGAACGCAATTCTTTACAGCACGTAAAGGCAGAAAAATTAACCGTGCCAGTGAGTACTGGAAATGGCAACATGCTAATCCTAAAAAAGTTAGAACAAAATAGCTTTCACGTGACAAAACAAACTTCTGAATGGTTGGATTTTAAGTACACATGATTATGATTAGAGAATACAGGTATCCTCCGTGAGGCACGTGACCAGATAACACAACGGAAATTATGCTTGCAGAAGATGTTATGTGGCAAACTTCTGAAGCGACTGGCACAACACATCCAGCTTACATTTGTAAATAGAATCTACTGCACTGTTAATCAGCTCTAGGAGCAATACAATCTAACTAATTCGGGGAGGCGGTGCCTGATAGAACCATGGAGACGTCAGACAAGCCCCAAAATAACCACCTGCCACACATGTTTGAGACGTGGCTCATACATGGCAGTAAGCGGTCCCCAGCCATTGTGTATTCAAGGCAGCTGTTTCTAAAAGCACTTCTTGTGCACAATGGATGGGCCTGTCTCGTCGTACTCGCCCTTGGTGACATGCTGGTTTTGAGGGAAAACGACCTTCGCCAATATCGCACCACCAAGCCAGGCTGAGTGCTTTGGAAGGTTCTCGGGCATGTATTCCGGGGGCTGTAGGAGTGCACACTCAGTAAGTAATGGCCAGATTATTTGAGAAGGGTACACTGAGGTAGCATCAGGAGGAAGGTTACCTTGACAAGAGTTGGGCGGATTGCTGAAGCAGACAGATTTGCTTCTCCCTGGAACCTGTCCTCGAAACCTTAAAGAGATGAAAGTAAAATGAATATAAAACTTAGTTGTATACAGAACGGGTTATGATACCTATAATAACCACACTCTATAATTAAGTTTTATTTGAGTAACATATTGTCCAGGGCAGTCCACATTTGAGCTTGTTGACTATTCTGTCCACAGGACACCTAAACACGAGACTAAGGGGTCATCAAGTGCTACAACAGATTCCAGTTTCATTACAACCAACTGAAATAGTGAAATCTCAAAGTTTTAATAGCATAGGTTTACAATTAGGATAACATCCTAACTAGAGACATTTATTTGTTCTGGAATAGAATAATGCATATGTTCCATAGCAACAACAACAATAACAACAACAACAACAAAGCCTTTTATCCCAAGTAAGTTGGGGTAGGCTAGAGATGAAACCCATAAGAAACACAAAAAGGGGAGAACCAAGAGGAATACAAAATTGCAGCTACCTAACTGGTTTGTCCATAATGCAGATATTTTCATCTTGAAAGAGATCTACACCCATAACAACAGTAAAACAAAGAGAGATAACCACCCTTAATTGCTAACAAATATGCATTTGTCATGTAAAGCAGAAGGTCAAGGAAGGCGAATGCAAATCAAGAGGAAAACAACATTTCTTATTTGTAAACTCTACAAGGCATTTTGCATTGGAAAGGCGATAACTAACCAGTCATTGACATGGTGCCACCGCATAACATGGTATTTTCAAGCAGCTGCCGATGGTACTCTGATGAAACATTTGATACACTTGTAACTAGCTGGTGCACGATACCATAATCTTCTAAGCCCAAAATACGGGGTTGAAACAAAGCTTCGCCAACAATATACCGCTCTTTCTGAATTGTTATAACCTGTATTAAGAAATACTTGTAAAACATTAGTTTGATGCAAAAATATATGGTCAGCAAAAGGGAGTAAACAAGTTTAAAAAGAGAGGAAGAGAACAAGCACACTATAGCATTTTATAAACATTAATTCAATATATCATGCATTAAGGAAGAGCAATGTAGAATAAACAACCTGCCCATCAGGAAGTGTGTGCTTTTCTGGCTGGCATGAGTTTTCTATAGCTTCAAAAGCCAACTGATCTTCTGCGCAGCAAGCGTACTGCTCTTTCAGCCTCTCAACATCAGAAGGATCAATGTTTATCAATGGGTTAGATTTTTGAAGTTCTTGTGCAAATAGGTTTGTCAAGTCAGTTCCTCCAATCTCAAGTCTCTTGGATGCTACATGTTGAACAGCACCTTCACAAACAGGAGCAATATCTGATAAAATAGAAGAAAATGTTACTAACCAACTGTGGTGTTGCTTGCCCCTGTTGGAAAACAGGCAAGCTCTCAAGTCACCAACACTCAGAACACAAAGGAATTTGTTCTGCAATGAAACTGCAGTGATATCTGTTTTTCTCCATTTTTTTTATATGGTCAAGCAAGCAAACCAGATCATGGTTCCTATAGAACCGGATCAGGCCGTAGTGGTCTCCTAATTTCTATGGTTCAGGTTCTACCACACCACCGAGGCCATTACACCATTTCAATCCTAAAGACTAGGACTCTAAACCTAACAGACTGATGCTAACTGCTAGCGGGCACCGGACTGAAACTCCGAACAAAATGACACTGAAGGAAACACAACAACTATGCTAACTACTGAACACATGACTTGTATATTATGGAGAAAAGAAAAAGGTGCTTACGGGAACAAAACTTGGCTAACCACCAAAAACATGCATTGGACAGGGAATACTGTACGGTAATGTCATGGCAGTGCATGACAACAGCGTCTTTTCAGTTAAAGGTAACCACGTATTATTTTGTCTCAAGTTAACAGGGTCAAAGTTACCAATTATTCGGCAGTCAGGCACCCCACGAATGATCTATAAAACCAAGTATAAGTAATTTTGAAAACCCATCAAAACGGAACCGCAAGATAAATGACTTTAGACTGTTCCAAAGCACGATAATGCAGTTCATTTTTTACACTCTACTCAATAGCTCGCAAAATCCACAGCTGCATCTTTTTCAAGAAAACTGCAACACAAATGCTATGTTGTTATTGTCGACCGCTATTATAGCCGCCGCCCTAGGTTTATTAGGGATTAAGTCCTTTAGTTAATTAAATGTAATGGGCCAAGGCCCAATCTAGACAGCCCACTTTTGTAAACCCTCTCTATATAAAGAGAGGGGGATTCATCAATTAAGATCAAGTAGGTTTAAAGGGGTAAAACCCTAAACTCTCTCCCTCTCTCCTAGCCGTCGCAGCTGCTGCCTCACACCGCCGCGCCCCTGCCAGCAGCCGCCTCTCTCAATTCTCTTTCTCCTTGGTTGCTAATTCATGCACATAACATATGTACATTCATAATAATCCTTCTGTGACCTTAGTCTACTATTTTTATGTCATAATTGAACAAAAGGTGGCAAATATCTCAATGATTTGGACCATGGAGCTGCAGTAGCTGTGTCTACTATAATATTTTAGCAATTTTCTTAAGATGCAGGGCGCAATAAGGAAAAAAATTCAGGCACAAAGGATATATTTCATCCAGATAAAACTTGTGTCATACTGTCATGTTCCAAGTCGACAGAATTTTTTATTAGGCAGAGTCCTATTTGATTACAGTTGATAAGAGTTTGAATCCTATAAGTAACAGCCAGACTCCTATATATTGGAGGAGCACAGCGCATCAAGGAATCATGCAACTGCCTATTCTCTAGTTTCTCCGACCCCTTGCTTCTATCTTCCCAATCTAATACTGCTGTTCATTATCTAGTTACTACCTGTACGGGAGAGTACCTTGTACTTGACACTTGAGCCATTTATATATCTTCCGATATATTCATAAAATGCAATAATGTGTTCTATAACGAATTATTATTCAATCCAACTCTACACATACTGTTTTCAGTTTTGTTTTTTTTTTTTTGCATATTCACAAATAGATTCCTGATAGAAAAAATCATTTACTACAATTAGTTTCAACTTCACTCTTTATTAACAACCAAGTTGAAAAAGAAACAACTCAATATTTCCTCACTTTAAGAATCTACAGGAAAAATGTGTGGGTGAAAGCAGGGAAGACGAACAAACAACTCTAAAAAGGTCAACAGTATGAAACATATTGTTTGTCACTTTAAGACAGGTAAATGATAGTTTGGCGAAGGAATAGCAACAGAATTATAATAAAAATGAGTAAATGAAAATGGATAGAACCACAAACATACAATACACATCATTGTTCATTTACTAAGTTCAATTACTTTTTAAAAAAGTAATAACTCTGGTAATGTAACAGAAATATATTCTTGTAAATCATTTACATGAGAATTTGGGTCATCATTATGTTCCCACACCAATCACCATGTGGCCATTCTGTTCAAGGGCATGAATTTTTGAGTCAAAAGGGAATATATATTGTAACAACAAGGTTTCGTATGTGTTGGTTTGACTACAAGGCTATTATGGTTTGACTACAAAGAAAACTAGAAGATAATATTCTACAAGTAAAAGCATGGTCAATTCATCCAAATAAAGGAAGTGCAAGGTGAACATATTCACAAATATTATCACTGCATAATAAAAGTCACATATGGAAAAATCTAAATCTGAACAATCCAAAGTAAAGATACTATTGGTTTCATGATATTACCTATTTTCCCATGCCCAATGTCAACTGTGCAGCCTGAAATGCGTCCAACAGCATATAGTGACAACACAGCTTGTTCTGAGTCGTAAAAGCCTGAAACGTTGAACTTTTCAAACATAAGTTGCACCAATTGTTCCCGTAGGGCCTGTAGAGAGCATCAAGGGTAAACAAAGAGGAGAGTCAGAAAAAAAATTCAGGTGCAAACCTGCTAAAGCTATGCTTTAGACACTCAAACATGAGCAAAATAAAAGCAATCTTCTTTTGAGAAAACTACAAGATATATTATATTACATCACTAGGATTTTTAGCATGCCTCGTTGACTACAGATGTGGTACTATAAACTTCTTCGCTGTCAGCAACAGGAGAACATCCACATCAGAAGAATCACATAGCTAAGCTATTGATATAAACTCCACATAGCTAAGCTATTGATTTAAATTGCATTTGTATACTGGTCTGGAGCTATAATCTCACAGTATACTCTTCAACTAGTAGCCAACACAGCACAAGAATTTTCAGCAAAGTACACAGTGTGGAAACTTGCCATAGCAACCATAGCATTATCACAGTTCATTATCTCACCTCAGATAAAATAACATACAGAATCCAATCATAATTCCCTATTGCTAACAAACTTTACAAATATAACTAATATACTATGCAAATGCATCACCTACATAGCAATGGTTTACCACATACTTTGGAATATAATATGATCTGACCATCTGGCTGTAGTTTATAACAGGAAACCATAAAAGATAACAGAAGTATTGTGGTTAGGCTTATCTTTATACATAGCTATCGGACACATTAGGCCGTCAAGTTAAGACCAAACCAAATTACTTGTCCTAAGACCACCCACGTTTACTTGTCCCAGTACAAATCGGACCACAACTGGCCATCCCCATCAGGAATACTACTACACAGAGCATCTTAGCAAGCTTAATTGTAGCAGCACAGGAAATCCATCACCTTGGGAGTGAATAATGGCTCGGTGAAGAGGATCTGGCCCTCGTCCCCAATCTCCCAGCCAATGTTGCGGTACAGGACGTAGTTGAGTAGGTCTTCCATGGCATCCCAGTCCTTGACGAAGCCACGCACCACGGGGTGCACCACCAGCTCATCCTCCGTGCTGTCGGCCAGCTGTTGGTCCTCGACCTCCGGCTTCATCTTCGAGGGCATCACCTGAGCAGGAAATCCCTCAGATATGGGAGGAACTCAACTAGAATTCTCATACACACACAAAAAAAAAGAGCAAAAATTTCGCACGCGTCGAGCGGGACCGGCGAGATCCGCGCACTCACCAGCGCGGGGGCCTGGTCTGGCAACGCGATGCCGGCCTTAAGCAGCTTGGAGCCCGCGTCGACGACCACCGCCTCCATGGCCGGCGCTGGCGAAAGGAGTGAGGGAAACCCTAGGTTTCGGAGGCGAGGCGCTCAGGGAATGCGGAGGGGACGGGGTGATGGTTTCTGAAATTTTCTCACCGCGGGAAAGTGGAAGAGGGTTTTGGGGAGATTTGCGTAGTGGGTGGGCAGAGCCGGAGGGAGGATGGAAGAAGCTCTCGAGGTTGTGCTTGGATCTCGCTCGGGGGACAGCGGCTGGGGTCTGCAAACTTACTAAGGTGGTGTTTGGATCCTCTCGGTTGGCTAAAGTTTAGTCAATTAAAGTTTAATCACTTAAAGTTTAGATCCTCCTGGTTGGCTAAAGTTTAGTCAATTAAAGTTTAGTCACCTAAAGTTTAGTCAACTAAAGTTTAGAAGATGCATGTTTGGATCCATGACTAAACAAAAAGTGGACATATCTAACCCTCAATAAATGTTTCTCTACCTTTACTTTTTCTATCCCCAACATGTGATGAGGGGCACTTTTGACTTTATTTGCCTTTATCCAAAGTTTAGGAGAGTTTAGCAAGGTTGAGATGACTAGTGGTCTAAAATTTAGAAGGTGACTTGACTAAAGTTTAGGAGGTCATGTTTGGAGAAAAAGTAGCTAAACTTTAGTCAACTAATGTTTAGGAGGTGAATCCAAACAGGGTCTAAGTCAGCGTATTCTAGAGGTTCCCGTTTTGGAAAACCGAGTCACAAACTTCATAAATTCCGTTTCAACCGGGAATTCCTTAATTTGAAATTTATCTATAATGAAATTTATATACCGAGTGAGCCCGTTATCGTGGCCATCCATTTGTCCTTGGATGGTAGTGTTGTAGAATGTGATCGGTTGTCTCGATTTATGTCCTATCAATACGGTGTACGAACTCGTACCACCGTATGTGATACGAGCGAACCGTACCGCAATCCAGAATAAATTGTTCCATTATATCTCCATTTCAAACGCAAATGTCACTTTTTCTCTTTTACTCTCCTCCCGACGAGGAAGGTGCAATCGACGGCGTGGTCCAGCTCGACGATGGCGGCGGTCGAGCTCCACGTCGATGGCGGTGCAAGCGGCTGACCCGGTCTCGTTGGTAGAGTGGTCTAGCCATGAGTGTGTTAGATATCGAGCACACGAACTCCGGCGAGATGGGCTTCTCCTTCGTCCGCTCCTCATCGGAGCACGTTGCTTACCGCGCTTTGGAAGGATCCATTGTCGGAGAAGCATCAACGGATCCGCCTGTTCATGTTCCATCTGTTCGGGTGTGATTGAACAGGGTTAGATCTAGACATGTTCCTCATCCATCTCGGAAGGGATCGGGCGAAGGGCAAGAAGGGAGGTTGGATCCGTGCCACGAAGGGCGAACCCGTGGCCCACACTACGTCAACAACAATCAACCCCTCCCCGGTAGGCCCTCTCTTCGCGGGCCTCCCTCTCCTGGTTGTGTGGCCGGCCCTCCTCCGACCGGATCCTACGGGTGAAGGATGGATCCGAGGGGGTGTATGCGAGGATTTGGTCAAGGCACCGACAACCTCGAGGCGGCGCGGCGGCCAACGCTCGAGCAAGGACGTCCTCCACATAGCGGTTACAACGGTGGATTCGCCGTTGTCCCCGGCAGCCAACTCCGTCCTGTGCATGTGTTTGTGCCGGTCGGGCTCGAGGTACCTCGATGCCCCTACATCACGGTCGAGTTGTATAGCAACGCCGTTGATGGTCATCGGATTCGAGCGCACCGAGTGTCGAGTACTTATCCTACGGGTTTATGCAACTAGGAAGATTGCTTATGAAGGACATGGTGACTCATCGATGGTGTACGATCGGTTGGGAGGGCCGACAGCGTGGTCTCCGACCGATACAAGGTACCGGAAGGTTCTATAGAGCGATATGAAAATAGAGGCGGACAATAAAACCGACTTATTCGGAGTAATCCCCAAGAATAATACAAGACCAACCGAGTAGAACTCTACATCGATAAGTAAGCTTAGAGATAGAGTTTTCAATTATGTAAATGTTGTAACCGACTAGGATTTTACATGTAACCCTCGGTTTCCAAACGAGGCTTAAAAGACATCGGGTAATAGTTCGGTAGCAATCTCAACTAACCGAAGTTTCTTTTTTTTTCAAGTTCGGTTCCCTCGGTTACCCAAAATATTACGTGAGTACGTGGCTTTCGTTTTTTACTTTTAGAGAAAATCAAACCCAGATTCTTCATTACCTTGTTACGAACCCGAAGGCGTATCACCTTAGAGCCGTGACGTGAGATGGGCCGATAAGGGCCAACACGGTTAGGCCCGTAGGCTCACCCAACCGGCAAAGAGCGGACAAGATACCGAGCGATTGGGCCCGGCCATGTCGACGCAAAGTGGCATGCATGGGCGATGGGCCGTGTCTCGAAAGTTCCTATTGACACGCGGTCGGCGGAGGACGGCACTGGACGGCGCCAAGTTCGATGGTAGCAGGAGTTGTCGGCCAAGGTGGGACAGGATAGTACGGCGCAAAGCAGCCCATTCCGAAAGGAGGAACAACTATGAAGCGGACGAGGCGGCCTACCTCAACGTTGCCATGTACGGCGGCTCTAGTTTCCGGTAGAGCAGCGAAGCTCCCCATGGATTGCGGGGCGGTTGAAGAGGAAGGTGGCGGATCCGGGCGGTAGGAAGGCTGTAGGAGTGAAACGACCGGGAGCAAGACCGGGCGAGCTGCGCGAAAGGGTAGGCACCGAGGAGAGGAGGAAACTCGAAGAACTCCCCATGGCCTTGGGGCGGTAGAACGATGGAGTGTCAAGAGAAGTGGGGTTTGGAGGTTGGTGGTGGAGGGAGAAACTTGGGGAGACCTCGGCACGGACGACCATACCGGCGACCTGACCGGCGACGAGCCCTGTGACGAGCGACGGTGAAGTAATTGCTACGAGAAAGGAAGAAACGATCTATGACGAACCTGGTTGCGTGGTGGGGTGAGGTCGAGGAACGATGGAAACTAAGCGACAAGGAGAGAGGGCTTCCCGCCCCTTTCCACCGCCGGCGACTACGCCGGAGGGGAGGAAGAGAGGGGGCTCGACGCTAGTGGCGAAGCTAGAGCGACATGGTGGGGGGTGCTGAATTCAATTGTTGACCTCTTTTTTGCTATTTTGCTGGATTTTTTAGCTCATGGGTGCATAAATTTAGCTTATGGGGGTGCATATATGGTGAAAAAAAGAGAAACATAAGTGATTTTCGTTTTTGTGGGTGCTGCTGCACCCCCGGGATAGTGTAGCTTCGCCCATGTCGACGGCGGCGGCGGAAAGGGAACCCTAGTCGGGAAGAGAGAGCCATTCGGCCAACTTCCTTAGCTTTGAAGCAGCTCGTTTTTAAGGTTTTCATGCTTTGTATTGAATGCAGAAGTAGGCACTAGGTACTCAATGTGACAGTTCTCCAGCAGATGAAGAACTCCGTGCCTAGAGGCTAGAGAGCACTCCAACGGAGGAAGACCCCAAATCAATGACAAAATATAAGGTTCTGAATGTTTGTTGCAGTATAATGTTCCCAGCTGATCACAAGGAATGGCTGTACACTTGAAATTGCATTTTGTAACTCCCAATTCTGCCACTGCTCCTGATGATGGAAGCATGGAACTTATATTTTCTTTAATTTTGAAACCAATCAGATATCATTGTTATCTTGCTGAAGCTGACCCAATGTGAGTGAGATTTTTTTTTTTTTGAAGGGAGCAGCCCTGACAACGTCCAATTTGCAAATAATATGTCTACTGTCTTGATACATGGCTTGATTTGGCTACTGAGTTGGGTTCTTCAAAAGCAATTTAGCTATGTGTTCGACAAAAAAAAGCATCTAGCTATAAGACCTTTGAAAGCAATTAAGAGACTGGTAATTCTATCTGATCTTTCTTTATTGAACAAATATAATGAGGGAGAACAGTAGCCAGCAATGCAGGGCTAAAAGACTACACAATGATCCTATGAAATGTACCAAAACAAGAAGGCAATAATGTATTCCTCTTATTCATGTATTCCCGAGGAATAAAGACAAGGGAAAGTTTTTTTTTGTACCAAATTGAACATCTCTGAAACCGTTCCTAAGCTCCGCCAGATCAGTCCCAATCTTCGTCGCTGATCATGTCATCCGATTCCTTGGGCGGTCGTACCACCATCACCACCTCGCCGACCGCCGTGGCGACGCCTTGCTCCGCCAAGCTCCTCCCCCTCTCCACCACCAGCCGGCCTTCCTTCTCGAGGAGGTACAACCCATCCTCGGCCACCTCCGTCCCCCTCCGGTCGGCGATGACCAGCACCTTCTCCTCCTCCGCGCTCCGCCACGGCAGCGCCCGGCCGTCAGCCAGCTCGACGACCACCGCCTCGTCCGCGGCCTCGGCCACGGGGCCCCATCCCGGCAACACGGCCCATCGCGCCCACCCCTTGTCCACCTCAACGAGGCCGAGGTCCACGTCCGTCCTGCTTCGCCTCGGCGCGGCGTTCACGGCCGCGACCCCATCCTTCTCCCGCACCACCGGCAGCAGCAGCACGGTGGACGCCTCCGCGACCTCGCCGTACTGCAGCCGCACAACAGGCACGCCTGGACGCGACGCGGGGTCCTCCTCGTCCTCGTCCACGTCCTCCCCGGCGGCGCGCCTCTTCGCCCGCTCCAAGTCGAGCTCGAGCCTCGCCCTGGCGGAGTCCGTCTCCACCACCTGCAGCGCGCGCTCGAGCTCGGCAATGCAATCGTCAACAGCAATGGCCTCCCGCGACTGGCGGAACCGCCAGAAGGCGACGCAATCGCCGGGGGACGCGCCGTCGAAGGCCTCCCACCCTTCCTCGGCGCGGCGGTAGGGGAAGTCCTTCATGGACCTGGCGAGGTCTCGCGCGCCCCGGGCGTCGAGGCCGCGGTCGATGGCGTGCCTGGCGGCGTCGGCGCGCTGGCGCGCGGTGAGGAAGCGGAGCTCGTACAGCAGCTCGGGCGCGCCGTGGGAGTCGAAGTGGGGGACGAGGTCGGCGGGGAAGGCGGCGGCCTCGTCGAGGAGCGAGTCGCGGACCTGCGCCGCGACCACGAGGCGGTTCTGCTCCACGCCGGAGATGCCGGTGGCCTCCTCGATGGAGGCCGGCATGAAGCCGTCGCGGTTGAGCGCGGCGATGAGGGGCGCGTACTCGTACCACTGGCCCATGCGGTCGCGCAGGACGGCCAGGCGCTGGGTGAGGTCGAGGTTGCGGTAGGTCTCCGGCAGCGGCGACTGCGGCGGGTGGAAGGGTTGGTACAGCTGGCCGGGTGGGGCCATCGGGGGCGGGGTGAAGGGAAGCTTCCGGTCGCTGGGACCACCTCCTCCGCCTCCCAGGCCACCACCGCTGCTGCTGCTGCTGCCGCTGCCGAAATTTGGGGGAGGAGGATGGCCCCCGCGGCGATGTGGCTCGCGCGGCGGCGCCGCGAGGTGGGAGCGGCGGAGTGACGGAGAAGGGGATTGCGGTGGCCCGGCGTGGAGACGGAGGCCGCGTGGGTGTGGGAGAGGAAGAGCATGGTGGCGGCAATAATTGGAAGGAGGAGGAGCAGGGGATGAGGGGCGGAAGGGGCGGGACAGGGGAGAGAAGCTTATCCGGGTTTGGACTGCGGGGATGAAGCGGCGGTTACGCAAGCCGCGCCAGCGCCGTTTGCCGGTTGAGACGAACCATGCCGTTGCCGCGCGCGCATCGCCAACGGAACGGCAGCCGGCCGCCGGAACTGGAGCAGGACAAGCAGAGAAGGACAAGGAAGGAGCAGCGTTCGGGCTAAAATGGCAAAGCTTCGTCGCATTTCGCTTCATCCTATCCACTCGATCCCCCGAAAATGCTGGGCTGATATGCGGGCCAGTGGACAAGCATAAAGCGTGACTCGGCCCAGCAGGCCTGGGCTCCAAAGTGAAAAATAATGGAAAGGAAACAAGCCTATTATCGTGCTTGCCATCGGCATCAGGCAACTCTGGAGTCTGGCTGGACTCATGTACTGAATGATCATCAAATCAAAGCGAAAACAAACAATTCCTGGTCACAATTAGTTGATTCCTAATGCAATTAGTCAGTGTATTCAAGGTTAAAGTTAGGATTTCTTGCCTGAGCCGCAATCTGGACGCGCGCGAGGGTGCTTCCACGCGGTGGCCGGGTTGGTGACGCCCTGCGCTGGCTTGTTGCGTGCAGCGCCCTACGGGAAGCAGAACTGCGGGTTGTGGCCTGCGCTTGGGGCAAGGGGAGGACCGGAGGAGTTTCGGCCGAGTGGGCCAAAATGGCTTACTGGACCGGCTCTAGACAGTGGACTATATTTCTTCTTTTTCATTTTTGATATGTATTCATAAGATATGCTATGTATATTTTTGATAAAGGAGGAGCATATTCATGGGGGTACAATTCCATGAGCACAAAAGAATTCTACAGGACAACATCTACTTCGAAAAGATTGCGGAGAGGTTTAAGAAGAACAGTGGTTGGATCCACTTGTTGAAGAGAGAAGAAAGAGTGCGGAGAAGATTTCTGTATGCGAGGGCGATCGTTTTGAGCTTGGATATTTATGTAGAACCACCCACCACCCTATGAGTGAGATTTAAAACTCATGGAAGAAAAAGAAAAGGCTAGATCAGTCATTGCTTTGTTGCTCCCCTGAATAGATATATAGTGTAATGAATATCTGAAGAAAAAGAAAAGTAAACTTGGAAAAAATAGGGGTTTAAACTATTCACTCTTTAAATAACTTGAATAGCCTAGCTATGGGCATGGTGTATATTTCTGCTGGGCGTGAGTTTAGCATAGTAAGAGCATCTCCAAGAGAGTCTGCATAACTCTTCCCTAAATGAAACTATTGGGGTATAATCAAAAAACGATCCCCAACAGCTCTCCAAAACAAATCACAGATTTATTCTCCCCTAAATTCACCTCATTTGTAGCTAAAAACTGGGAGAAAGTTGGGGGGCTCAATCCTTCTATTTACAAGTAAATTAATATTGTTGTGGCCATAAATGCTGACGTGGTCCAATCAAAATCATTCTTGATCCATTTTTAGGAAGAACTGTTGGAGGAGACAAGAAAAATGATCACTAACAATTTTTAGGCTACTCCTATAAACAGTCTTTTAGAATCAATTTATTGGGAAGCTTTTGGAGTGCTCTAATACTCTTGAGTTGGTGTCATGGATCATCTCGTTGACATGAGAAGTGGCCCAAAATAAGAGGATGCAAAAGCCCAACAGCTGCGGTTGTAGCGTTACGTAGTAGGCCCACGCTGACCCAGCTCTGTGACATGTCGCAGCGACTGGTAAAAAAAAAAAACACGGCTCGCTGTTTGTTAGGATCCCCGAGCCCGAGGTGAAAAGTGGAGCTGCTTCATCGCCACATGCATCAGTGCGTGGTAGCAGTACGATTCATGCTGCTATGCTCGTTTGCCCGGCAGTGGTGGGGCGCAGCTGAGCTCACACACGGGCCGCATCTCTCGCAACCACACGTCCATCACGGAAACTAATCCAGAGTTTAGGTCATCTCGTCAACTAACCCTTCCAGAAAATAGAAACACCGGCCTTAAAATAGCAGGCCAGCCAGCGAGCAGCGTACTACAGCGCGGCTTGAGCTGCTTCCCACTCTGCTGCTACCATGATGGGAGACCTCCAGCAGACTGCGCCTCTGTTCTGCGCGCCGCCGAGCGCGCTGGTGATGCAGGGGAGCAGGAGGCCGAGGAGGAAGATGGCGGTGGCCAGGCTGGGGAATGGCGGCAGCAGCAGGCCGCGGAGGTTCCGCCGGAGGCTGCGGCTGCGGTGGGTGCCGGTGGCGGCGCTGTACCGGCGCGCATTGCGGCGGCTCCGGGCTGCCTCCGCCGCGGCGTTCAGGAACGCCGTCGAGGGCGCCGCCATGGTCGGCGCGGCGCGCCTGAACGGCGAGATTTGAGTACGTCGCGTCCCTCTGACTCTCTGTGTCGTCGTGGGTCCCCCCACGCGCGCGAGGACGCAGCTGTTCTGTTTGTCAGCTTGTTGCGATGGGCCGCGCTTGCCTTCGCGAGGAAGAAATGATAATGGCTTTATGTCGTCGTAGCCTGATGGTGGAACCAGAGCCACGGAACGGAACTGTATGCATACCCGTGCGTGCTCGCTAGGCTCGCGCCGTGCATGTGTATATTGCGTGGGCACGCTGGTTCCTTCGTTCCTTGCCAATACAGCTGAAAGCGACATCACACATACAGTATGCACGAACGAGACACACTTCGGCTCGCGGTTGGGTTCGTGACCTGGCCGGCCGCGCGAAAGAGGGGAAGCACGATCGCCCACGGCCCTGGCCACTGTCCCACCAGTTCCGGTGGTTCTATCAGGCGGCTAGGAGAGAAGTAAAGTCGACGAGATTGAGCGAGGCACGCCAAGCCGCGACGACGAATGATGCGACCCGAATCGGGCAAAACCTAGCTGGATGGCGCACCAGCGGAGTGGGCCGGGGCGTGAAAAGGCAAGCAAGCGAAGCGCGGATCTTTTGGTCCCTCCTTTTTTCTTCCGCCCCTTTTTCGCCCCGGAAAGTGAACCGAATCGCGCGACGACGAATCCGGCCCGGTCCACGCCACGGCGCGATGCAGCGCACCAGTCGCGGTCTGCCGCTCGGCGGTCGCGCACGCACTGGACACCTTCCTTCTCCTTGTGCCTCTCTGCCGCCACGCCAAGCGGACCAGACCAGGGCGCGCGGCCGGCACCGAACATTCTCCGGCCCCTGTGTTGTGTCCACCCGCGCACGGCACGGCCGCTCGCGACGGACGGCGACGGGACCACCGGGGGCTGGTGGTGGTAAATAGGGGTCCGTGCCCCAGGGGTAAAGCGGGAAGTAACGATTGATAGTGTCTCAACAGGACCAGGGAGGGGGCCGAAGGAAGGAAAAGTAGCGGCAGCACGGAACCAGTACTGCGCTACTGCTGGCTGCTGCTATAGATCAACAAGACGCGTTCCTTCCTAGGGGAGAAAGGAAGGAAGGAAGGGCGAGGAAAGTGCGATGCGGATCAGGAAGCGCACGCCGGCCAGGGCCGCCTCGCCGCCGGGGCTGTCCCCTCCCTGCCGTCGCCGCCCAAGGTCAGACGACGCTGCTACCGCCTGCTCTTATTACGTGCTGCTGCATCTGCTTTCGTGCGCGTTGAAGAATCGGTCCTCCTCTAGATTCTGCAGGGTGATCTTAACTGGTGTTCCCAGTGCAGGAGGAGGAGGAGGAGGACGACGTAGAGGAAAAGCGGGTGATCCTGGAAGACAACAGCCTGGTCCCATCTCTCTCCCGCAAGAACAGGTGCGTAGTATCAGCCGTGCGCCCGCCTGAAACCCATCTGCTGCTCAGGTTCGTGCTGAGATTTCGTGCCCGCTTTCCCCTGTCCCTTGCAGTTGCAGCGCCGCGACGGACGGCGAGCTCAAGCCCGAGTCGGAGCTGCGCGACCTCGCCTCCGACAAAGCCAGGTGCAGCCGGAACGACGGGAAGCGGTGGCGCTGCAAGAGCGCGGCGGTGCCGGGCTTCCTCTTCTGCGACCGCCACGTCGCATGGTCCGTGCGCCAGCGCCAGCCCAGAACAAAGAAGAAGAAGAGCTGCGGCGCTGTCGTCCAGCCTGCTGTCCCCACCATGGAGCACCAAGATGAAGAGCCGCAGAACAAGCACATGGACCACGACGGCTCCGCCGCGGCAGCGCCTCGCCACGACGGCGGCCACGGCGACGGGTTCCACTACTACGGCGGGTTCCAGCCGGGCGGCGTCAAGCGGGCGCGGGGCGGCGGGCCCGGCCCGGAACCCTGATTGATCGAACCATGTCCAGCCCAGGCCCGTGCGCTCTGCTCTACCTTTCCCTCCTCTGCTCCTCCTGACAAACCAACCTAGACTCTGCGACTGCACTGCCTGTTGCGTGTAGCTGCTGCGTTTCCCTGCATCTTTTTTGGTGCTGCTGCGACTGCCGTAGTTAACTCGCACTGTACCAGTGTTCATCTGACTGCATGCAGACCCTCGTTGACGCCAACAAATGCTGTGATGCCTTTTTTCAGGGACATATAGGATCCGATGCAAAAGTAGTACTAGTACTAGCACGAGGTGGAACGAACGAGCGAATCCACCCGCTCATTGGCTCACGAGTCACGACTCGTTCCTCTCCACCTTTTTCTAGTCGCTTTTGTCGCCGCTGCAAAGTGCGGTGGTGGAACCGTCGCCTCCTCGACTCTCGCGACCTTGCAGCGAGCGCTTTATATTAGGATTATACTCCTATGTGCCGTGAGACATGTCGCTAACTACGCTCACAGCGCTTTCAAAAAAAAAACTGCGCTCACAGCGGGACAAAGATCGCGTTATTGCCAAGCGTCGTTGATTGGGATGCCGCCGTGACTACTGGCAATTTTTTTTCTTTTTTTTTTGGTGCCACACCTTGTATGACTATGAAAACAGTTGAAACTACAAGGCAGTTCCCTTCTCCGCCACCGACTACGGACATGTTTCCTTTTTCACAAACACAGGAAAACTGTTGGTCCACCCAAGTTGTACTTGTACAGCGCAGCGCGTGCATGTGCAGGAGCACTGATCTTCTTCACAGATTGTACAGGCAGGCAATGTCACCGGTAATATACCGGCGAGCTGAGGTGAATGCACGTTCACGAGTACGGACATCGATGCTCACCTGCTCCATCCTCTCGACCTGGAGAGGAGCGGCGACCTCCCGCGATCCGCGCCGCGGAGAAGTGGTTCGGACGTTCAGCGGGCCCGGATTTGGTCAGGTCAGGTCCCATGGACGACGCGACGGGTGATTCGGTACGATCGGGCGCGACACGCCTTGCGTTCCTTGCGCGAAAAGCAGGTGTGTTCTGCTTCAGGTTCGCCGCATCATGCTGCCTCTACAATAAAAAAAATATTTTCATAATAGTACTATAGTATGATGATCGGCAACAGTACTCCACATGCGGCGCACACGTCAACACCGCATGCTCACGTGCACGAGAGGGTGGGTTCCTAACCCTACGGCGTGGCCGTGCGGGGTGCGGGGCGCTTGTCCACGAGCGTACTGGTACCACTAGCAGTCAACGGTCAACTCCGTCGTTGATCAGGTGGGCGGGAACAAAATTCTCTGCATACGTGCTGCATACGGCTCCTTGTGCAGCACTAGGCCGATTGATGCCACGTGTACTGATGAATCAATCTGCGCGTAATCCACCTCAGACTTGGCTCGGCACGGCTTGTCTCGGCTTCGCAAAATAAGAAAAATGAAAGCCGATAATGCCATCGCCATCCCATGCAGGCCGCCATCATTGCTTGATTCTGCTGCTCCAGGCGTCGGCATTTCTTTCTTGGACATTGACGATAAAGAGCTCCGCCCGAGTCAGGATTCTCTGCATTAGCTCTTTCTAATGCAGAGAACACCGTAGAGAGAATTTCTCTCATTTTCAATCTGTTCAATCCGGAACCAACGATCCGGATTGAATGCTACGATAATGCATCTTTAGTGAAAAAATTTCTGCAGTATTTTGTGACCTCTGTTGCTACAGTATTACTGCAGAGAACACTGTTCACCATCTCACGAAATACTGTTCATCCCGGCATTTTGACTTGCTCCGGGTTGTAATGCGGACAATCCCGATCCGCTCCGCCCTCCCACTCGATCACACTCCCACTCGACCACGAGATGACTTTGTTGATGGATATCTTTCTCCCGGCGTCGTCGGTCATCCGCAATGCCTTGTTTGTCATGGATGCATGGCAACCCACCTGCCACCATGTAAAATAAGGCACAAGCCACTCGAATCCGATCGACGTTGAAGATGCATCATGAGTAGCACGGCTCGGATCGGAGGTAAGCAAGTAGCAAGTCCGCGTCGGCGCCCATCGTTGGCTAGCGATAGCTGTGTCACCGGCGAGCGACGGGACTCCAAGCTGTAGGAGCCGGGAACCCTTTTTTTTCATGGATCAGCTCGTTTCAAGCCGGCGCCTTCCTAAACCGTCAGCTCGTCTCCCGTAATCACGCGCAAAGAATCTAGGGATCTACGTTGAGATCAAACAAGAGACATGTGGCATGCATCCACGCTGGTGCTGCACCAAGAGTCATATACAGCACGTATGCAGAGAATTTTCTTCCGGTGGGCGGGCCCCACATTTTTGAGAAGTGGCGGGCCCCACATGGGAGCTCCTATATAATCCAATAAAGGCCCATTCGCCCTATTCGCACAGCACAAAGGTCCATGAATAGGTTCCCACACTGAGGTGACACGTAGCCATTTTCTACTAAGACAAAAGATGGAGGAAGCTAATTGGGTTTGAATTTTAAACTTCAAACTCATTTTTCTCTCAAACTGTGGATTCGTTTTTGAATCCTGTTGAATCTACGTCTTCTTTAGAATTAATTCTGTAAAATGAGATCCAATATGAATATTTTTTAAATATTTTCGAAATAATTTTTTCATCAACATGTTAGATGTAATGTTTCAACATTTTATATGCACTAAGTCAACATTTTTTTATAAAATACTGACGCGGTTTTTCAAAAATGTTAACATGGTTTTACTGAAATTGTTGACGCAAGTCTCTCGACGCAGTTGGTGCTATTGGTCGTCACACGTAGTCGTGAATGTGTATTATTGGGCCGATCTAACCAATGACTCTACCTGATGAAAATGTTGATATAGAATGTCAACATTGTTGTAGAACGAATAAAATGTGGATCTAGTGTATTTAAATATTGACGAAAATTCAAATTTTCGAAAAAAATATTCATGTTGGATCTCATTTCGTAGAATTAATTCTAAATAACACGATGATGCAAACGGATACGAAAACAGAGTTACAGTTTGGAAGAAAAATATGTTCGAAGTTTCGAAATTCGTTGCTCTATCTCGTCCGCCTGAACTGGTGCGTTCATCTAATCTAATCCTACGCCTCTCGTAGAAGTTCAAGACCAAGGCAGGCCGACCGGCCGACTAGCACGGCCCAAACAGGGTCCCACCTGGCTTCAGCCACCGAGCCCGCCCACGTCTGCGCTGCCGCCGCCTCAGTGAACCACCCACTCCGCACTCATGCTCATGCGACCAAGATCCGAGGCTGGAGAGGAGCAGTACGCCAGAACCCAACCCACGACATGCTGACGAGTAGTTGGTTCATCGTGGAAGAGCAGCATGGGAAAATCCGCTTCATAAGTACTTCCTCCGTTTAAGAATATAAAGATTTGTTGACTTTTTCACTCTTCGTTCAACCATTCTGCCTTATTCAAAATATTTATGTAAATATAAAAATAAAAAAGATGTACTTAACACATATCTAGAAATAAAATAAATTCTAACAAAATAAATAAATTGTTAACAAATTTTTTGAATAAGACGAATGTTCAAATATGATATCCGAAAGTCAACGAATGCTTATATTTTTAGATCGGAGATAGTAGAGAATACTACTTTTTACAGTATTTGCGATCGAATGGCGATAAGTTTATGGCGTACCGATTAGTATGTCGATTCCGGAATCTTTGCATTCGCCCTGCTGATTCCATTGTTCGGCGTGGGTACTAGGTTAAGCAAATCATTTGAGCACGTGCGTTATTTAAGCTACTATATTTAATTGTTTCCGGTGTGGCGCGGCCGGGTGCGTTGGCCCTCATGTAACGACAAGGCTAACTTGGTCGAAGAAAGCAGCCCTGATCCGCAACCTACTGTTTGCCTCCAAATGAGAGCGACAGCTTGTCATACAGTACGTACGAAAATCCATGCACCAACAGTTTATCTACAAACACAATTATTTGCTCATCAAATCGAAACGGCAAAAAAAACTATGGGTGTGTTCGTTTTCTGGGTCTAGCTGTCTCATAAAAAGAATTTTACTATTTATGTGTACTAAATAAAGTTTAATTATAAAAGAAATTACATGTCCCTAGACTAATTTACTGAGACTTAATCTAATAACGTTAATTAAGTCTTAATTAGAAGACGGTTACTATAGCATCACTTTAACAAAACATAAATTAATTAAGCTCGTTAGATTCATCTCAAAAATTAGTACCAATCTATCAAAATGGTTTTGCCATTAAATTGATCAAAATATTTATAAATAATAAAATTTTCTTTAATGTGACTAAATTTTAGAGGGCCTATATCAAGACAGAACGAACAAATAAATAAATAAGAGTATTGTTCAACCCTCGACGCGGAAGGCTGCTTCTACTGTTATTCTGATCTCTGATCTGACAACATGCATGCTTATGAACAGAGTACAACGACTAGTCTAAAAGCTTCAAAAAGGCTGCCCAGAAAATAACAAAATGAAATGCACAAGTCAATCAAAAAAAGTTTACGCAGAAACTAATAAAAGCCGAACCAAACTAAGCTAAGCCAACCTCTGCCTAGCTACCTAGCCAACATTTCTTCGCACCGGACGATCCTGCAAGTGCAAATAAGCTATTACATCAACGACTTGAGCGACCGTGCCTTCACGGGCTTCCTCCACCTCTTCTTCCACCCGTTGTTCCTGTTACCGTTGCCATTCATACTGCGGCCAGGAACGCCAAGCCTGTAGTGGTCATCATCGCTGCTCTCCTCATCACACCCAGCGATCCCCGCCATGTCCTCACCGTCGCAGCTCGACTCGTTTTCATTAAGTGCAGCCTTATTGTCGGGGCCATCAGCAGGACCAGGAGGCTGCTGATTTGTAGCAGAATCGTCTCCGGCCAGTTCATCCTCCTCTTCCGGTTTCTGCTGGGGAACAAATTCATTCATGCCGCTGCTGGTTCTAGACCTCTTACTGCGGGACTGGCCGAACCCAGCATAGTAGTAGAAGCCCTCTGTTGCCCCAAAGTCATGTCTGGTCTTCTTCCTTCGGGGCTTGGAGGTGGTGGCTGGCTTAGTCTTGGAGGTGGTGGCTGGCTTAGACTTGGAGGTGGTGGCTGCCTTGGAGATAACAGGTCGTTGCGGCACCTTCTTCGCCTCTGCTGCCAGGGCAACGAACTCGGGGTTGAGGTAAGGGCGCTTCTGATATAAGTGGTACTCACAGAGGGAGTTGGGTTGGCTCACTGACCGGCGGCAGTACCACCGCCTGCCGTCATTCTTCTTGCACATATAGCTCGACTGTTTCACCTCCTGCTCCACCTCTTTCTCCATGGGCTCACTTTGTTTCTCTTGCTTGCTCACAGCCATCTTCTTAAGCACCTTCCTCGGAGCTTCATGCTGTGGCTGAGTGGCGTCCACTGTGCCAGCGCCCGCAGCCTGCTTCTTCTTCACGGAGGCGACAGGCATGCTGCTGGCCGTGAAGAGCCAGCTAGCCCGACAGGTGACCGAGACGAAGTACTTGTCTACGAGGTCATCCTCCACCTAATAGACGAAAAACAGGTTAATTAATCGACGCAGAACGAGGCAAAGAAGTTCACAACACACGCCAGCGCACCAAAATGTGGGCGCGGATCTAGGGTTCGACCCGACCGCCGCCGCCCCGACGATTTCAGCCATTGCTGCGCTGCGCCCCCAAATTACATCGAGAGAAGTGTAGCTAACGGCATGTGGACCCCGGCCAGATGAATCCCTCCCGCCGGCGCCGCTCGATGCTCAAAAATCCGTAAGCGCAAGCGAACCCTAGAGACGACATGCATGAACCAGACCGAGCTAGCAGCTAGACCACTACGAGAGCGACGAGCCAGCGAGGCATGGACCTCAAACAGAGCGAACAGGGGGAGGGTAGCGGAGGGGAAACCAGGGAAAAGTGAGGAGGAAGGGAGCGTGCTGACCTGGGGATCGGAGATGGAGAGCTCGGAGATGAGATCCCATGGGGAGCGGCTGAGCTCGCAGGTCTCCACGGAAGAGGCAGTTACAGGGCTCGCGTAGCTGCTCCCCACCAAGGATTCGGGCGCCGAGCATGGCGCCTGGAACGGCATCGGCAGCGGCGTCAGGGGCTCGAATGGATGCGCCACGTTCGGAGCGCAGGCTGCAGGGATGGAGTAGGTCGAGCCGAGGAGCCGAGAGGCGCTCTTGCGGATCCGCATGGCCGGAAACAGGAAGATCTGCTGGCCTGCGGCGCTAGGGTTTAGGATTTGGGTGACCGGGAGGCAGGGCTGGAGGTGGGAGGAGGAGGCGAGGTGGAACGGAAATGGACAGAGAGACGGGTGGGCTTTTGTTTTTGTTTTGGTTCTTGGTCGCGCTCGCTGGCGTGGTGCTCTGCTTCCTCTCGTGCGCTGCGAGACCTCGCGTTGCTGCTACTGGATCCCGTAATATTTTCCTGGGGTCATTTATAGTGATGGGTGCGTGGGCCCATTTCTGCAGTGACTAGGAATGACAATGGGTATATCCGAAATCTGTAGGGTAAAAATCTATTAGGGTATGAAACATATATTATGTACCGATCAATTTCAAATTCATATACCATATGGTTCTATCCATAGTCATATTTGTGTAAACAATAGCACAATAAAATAAGTTTATCCATATTTATGCAAACAATAGCAAAAAAAAACTTTAGCCATAGTTGTGCAACAATAGCGCACCAAAATATGATTCGGCCACTTTCGACCACATACAAGTTCATATGAACAACAAAATATGTGATAAATCTTTGTTGTACTGTTTTATTGTCTTCTAACTACTTAACTAGTTAGTGGTTGATGAAGTTATATGATAAAACAGAGTCATATACAAGCTTAAATTGGAGGGAGGGTAGTTTGATCATTTAGACAATTCTCTCTCATAAATCATTATTATATTAGCTTAAGCGTCTTTTTATCAAATAACTGCAATTGAAGAGTGCTTTTCAGCAAAAGTAAAGATTGAGTAGTGCTTTGTGGCAAATATCGCCATTGAAGAGTGCTCGCTAGCAAATTTTTCCTTATGGTTAATAACGTGAATTTGTCATTTTTGTTGTAACTCTAATGCTCTATCAACACTATAAAAATGGATTAGACTAATATATGACCTTATATTATGTATGTGTGCTATACAAAAATTCTTATTAATTGCTAAAATTTATTTATCTATTAAGAATTTATATGAAACATCACGGATATGAAAAACCCGCGGGTACCCGATTACCCGATGGGTATGGGTATAAGGTAAAACTTTAACCCGTCACGGATATGGGTATAGTTTACTTCCGATGGGTATGGATGACTAAAACCCGATGAGTTTGTTCCAATTGCCATCCACCGACTAGCCTACGCTCATCCTAAAACGAGTAATCCTTTGCCATTTCACCTCTTAGATCATGGCTAGTGGTTTCGTCTGCTGGCGAAATGCACTTGTTATGTCACATTTAGCCTTCACAACATCCCGTCCATATAATAGAGGTAGCTATTTGGCTAAGGAAGAGACTGATTGCAATAAAAAACAAGTACTTAATGTCAAATGCCAACATGTAGATACAATAGAATGTGATGAAGATCTTTGTGGCCATATATGACATACATAAATCTCATATTCTTATTCATCTTCCAAGCATAGTGTAGCTGGATGACTCCTCTTGCAGTAAAAAACTAATTTGTTGATCAGTTGTTAAGTCAAAATACTCCCGAACATGCAGTTTGGGTGTATATTGATAGCCAGGGCGAACATATTCTAGCAAAGCAGCTTGTGCTTCGGAATTGACTCCATAATTTCCAGATCACAAGATGTAGGAAAACCATGATTTGAAACTGCCCAGTGCTGTACAAATGTATTCCTTAAAGTACACACTATCATGACTGGAATTCAAATCATCCCGAATGTTGAAGTTGGAATTATGAATACATTCCTCAAAAGTTTGATCCGAAGAAAGTCGCTGCCTAGCATCCTAGCTACAATCTCCTGCTTCCAAAGCAATGAGGTGGTAGCTGTGTTACTTTTATTTTGCAGTAAAAGTTGATGTCCCTTGACACCGGCTGCCATCTCCCAATTCTAATCTTCCTTTTATTTGGCAGCCAAAGAGAAAGCTTGCCACCACTACTAGTGTTTATGACACTCTTACGTACCCGAGTGTTACCGAAGACACCTAGAAATGTCCGTTCATCATAGTTGGAGTAAAGGGTGAGGCAATCTGGATCAGCAAGATCAAAGCCCCGAAGAATACCGGTCTTAATGGCATTTGCATTTAAAGTAACACCATACACTTGCTGGATCACAATGCCTTGATTCCCGAGAATCTGCATCATTCGAATCACGTCCGGACTGCACTCAAGAATGCAGTAGCTAGCATCCGGTCGTGAGTCTTCACCGAAAGTAGCGCCCCAATCCGTATCATAATCCGGATTGGTGCTACTTCCATCCGAGAGCACTTGACCGAAGTGGTCGCACAAGAAACCTTCCTCTTCGTTCACACCGAAGGGAATGCCCCCAAATTGCTCGGAGCGGATTATCACCGTCGTCGAAGTCGTCCATTGAGGCGACGGTGGGGGTGGCAACAGATGTGCCGGGATGGTTGTGTTGATGAGGACAAGTTTTAGGGGAGCAAGCTACAAAAGCAAACTGAGCCGGCACATTATACACCTTCCTCATATGGTGAACCATAAATTACTACCAACTTCCAACTAAGGCCGGTTTTCCTATCTCGTAATCAGCACTCGAAATAGAATACTTATGTTTTTCTCCTACCACAACTTGGTAAAGGTCATCTCTTACACCTATTAGGATATCTCATGTTGTGCCAATGGTCGGCAACAAGTTCTAACTAAAAGAAAAACAATTGCTTAGCTCCTTTAAGAAGCTAGGGTGGAAATCTACTTTCTTAGTCTCTTGGATCCCTATAAAATCAATTCTATTGTCTCTAATGACCTTTGCAACCATGTTGCACATGCCGCTTTATTGAAACCTCTCACATTCCAGTAAAAGACCTATCATTTTTTATGTCTAGTTTTGTTTTTTTCTATTAACTACTACTATCCACTCGACAGATCCTCCTCGGATAGATTTCTATCACCCAACCGGTGGCCACCCATCATTTTGGGGGTTCCAAGCTCATCTCCCTATGTACTACAACTTTCCCTACTCTTACTATCTAAACCAACTTTTTCACTATTCTTACTTTTACAATTAGGGTGCTTACAAGTATTGCCATAAGCCTCTTGTCCGACTTTATCTACTTTTTGCATGTTATCTACTACATCGGACTCATTGTCTCCCTAGTTTTACCAATCTTAAGCCCTACTTTACTTGCCACAACTCGATATTAGCATTTGAAAGATAGGAGCTAGTTTTAGATTTTTTCCCTCCGACTAATTCTTACATCTATCTCTTCCATGTTGTCCTTGATCTTCCGAGCCTTAGCTTTTTATAGCATTGAGATACCATCTTGAGGATTGCTTTTGGACCTTCCGTCCGCCATCACGAGTCCCCACTTTTGCTTTACCGCTTTAGCTTTCATCCCCTTTTTGTTGTCTCTTTCTTCTTCTATCCCTCCTTGTTGCTATTTCGGAGCTCTTCCTTCCTTCCCTATTTCGGATGACTCACTTGGTAAACCCTCTAATTTCTCCTCATTCTGGTCATCCTCGGCCTCAAATTGAAACAAGCATTTAGCTAACTATTTTGGTATGTGGGTCATTTCCTCCTCGGATTCCTCATTATCCGATTGTGCCAACTCCATCTCTCTTAGCAAGTCAGCACAAGAGTAATCTCCCATGTTTGCCTTACCCTAGTCCACTCTGTCATCATCAAATAGTTGAGTCCAACCAGTCATTGTTTTTTGTCCTGTGGATATTTTTCCTCATTTGCCGACTCCATGTGAACCTTGCTGGTCTCCATCCTTCTTATGTTCTCTTGTTGGGGTCCTTGTTTGATCTATATCCATTTTGTATTTGTCCATTCCATCTCGAGTCTCTCGGGTCATCTAAGTCATTAGCATCATCATCTTTGTAAGGGTCATCTTCATTGGATTCTGACATCTCTATTCCTTCTGTTTTGATACTCACCACAAACAAGTCATCATTTAGCTCTATCATCCTTGACTTAGGAATTTTCTTTGGGTCTCTCGCACTTGATTTTGAGTCTTGCCATTACATTCCAATCCACTTCTACCAACTTCCCAAGAGTAGAGACAAACCGCCTAAAGGTTTTCCAATTGCTCCATTTAGGTGGAATTCCCTACACTTGTATCCAGGCATCCCGCAAGCTAGCACATGGTTCTATTTCCCCTTTCCATATCTTTAGAGACACCATCGCACCTTCCTTTCCGAGTTGGAAAAATGTGTCGTCTCGTGATCATCAAAGAAGATAGTTTCTTGTGTGGTGGATATCCGACCATATACTTGTACTCATCTCGTCTCTCTCAAGTTCCATGGCCATTCTTTGTCAAACATTAGCTGCAAGTTCTCTACTATTCCTTCCTGGTTTATCTCTCCTTCCTACACCGTGAGTATTGCACAGCTTCTCAAAGTTCAACCACTGCGGGGATCTACTTACACTCGTTAGACACATCAATATGGAAGAAGCCTAACCCTTGTCCCGCACTTCCTAAGTATTGGGCCATCCGAATTGGTTTCTTCCATTCCGGCAATCCTTTCCAGCGTGGTTGGTTGTGTGACACACAAAGAACAACTTAGGTTTTGCACAATCGAACCGTAGTGACCCACCTCAAGCATAGTTGAAGCAAGTTACCTTAGCATTTCTCCCCGCCTTAGCCTTCTCTTCACCTTTATCTTCCTTCTCGCTTATGCTCTTTCTCGTTCTTGCCGACTTGTCTTAGCTTTCTTTTTCCTTAGTCCCGAGCTAGGTATTGGTGGTGGATCTCTTGGTCTCGGACCCTGCCATAGCGCTCTAGGCCTAAATTGATTTTGGAACGGCCTTAGATTCTACCGGTAGTGCTCTTGCCGGATGCGGCTGATTGGGATAGAAACCGGATGGCGGTGGAAGCCCTTGTCCCCAAAACCGTGGTGGGGGAATCCCCATGGTGCTCCTCCCCTCCAATCCTCCCGGTGGTTTTCTCCCTCCACTCGACGATCCTCCGTCGAAGGATCCCTTGCATCAGCCCTGGTTCCTTCCTCGCCATCCCTCTCTTCACCACCTGCGCGTATGTACCTTTGTCTCTCCACACCCAAGCCTCGTTATGAGATCTAGTTTCTCCCACTCATTCCTCTTGCAATTCTTCTCCTCTCGGTTGGTGAATCACTCTCCTAATTTGTGTTAGCCCTTCCTGAACTCTTTTGTTCCACACCGCCGCCTCTCTTTTCTCTCGAACCCTACTAGGTGGGACTTTTTATAGGATTCCCACAACTGCTCAACAAAATTCTCAATTGTCCCCTCCTTCTCTAGATTTTGGGCCCGCAACTCGTTTGGAATCGGTCGCTCGCTGTCCCCATTGCCATTTCGCCATCCGTCCGTGTCGAGGTCCGACGCGTGTCCGATTTCGAACTGATTTTTCCCTCGCCATTGCTCTGCCTTCCCCGTTCTGCAACCCTTCTTTCCCATCACGGAGATGGGGTTCCCCTTCCTTCGTGTGATTGCTTCCCTGGAGAGACCACCGGGTCCGGATCCCTACAAATGCTCTTTCACTAAATTGACTCTTTGACACCCCACCAAAGATCCTATCCTTGATCTTCATTGGAAGCCTACTAGCAAAGGAGTCTAGGACACTCTGCTTCTCTCATGATTTTGAAGGGGCCTAGTTCATGGGAATCATCTGAATAGGATGATGAATCTGCCATAGAGGTGAGAATGAAGATGGAAATGGTTGACAGAATATGAAGGTGGGAACAAGCACTATATATACATGTGCTCCTGTTGCATGGTTATTTGGAATGCATTGTACTCTGGTACTTAGTAATCTCTTGCATTGTAATCGTGTACTATAAATTTTGTAGTCATGACTACAAAAAAATTGTACACTCGTAATCTAGTATACATAGTAATCGCTGCTAACTATTGACTCGCTTATTACTGATCGCACAGGAAAAATGAATGCATCGAGAGAACAATTTCGTCTTGGATTGTATGCAAATATTCAGCAGGGTTGTACCTTAGTTCTTATATATTTGGTCATAACACTTGTGTCTTTGCTTCAACAGCTCTCGACTACCGTGTAAAAAAAGCATCATTATATTAATATAACTACCATGTTTTAGTAGTAAACAAGCATGCCCATCCGACTATTGCATCTCATCATAGTACTAGAAACATGCCCATCCGACTATTTCTCATCATAGTACTAAAAAAAATTAAGCATTGAACTAAGCTACTCAAATTATTTAACAACCATGTTTAGTCTACACACAAGCTGCTAAAAAAAGATTATCCAAATTAGGTCTTGATGACCAGTTACCAAACATGCAACTCATCGTAGTCTTCAATATTTGTAGAGGAACCAATGGAAGAAGGTGGCCAACGAGGACCTTGAGGTGCTAAGACAGTGCTACACGTTACAGCCCAGGAATTGAATACAACATTGATGAGGGCGTGACAGTTTGTAATTCGATTCGAGGTGTCGATTAGGGAAGGATTTGAAGTGCTCTTCTATCTTTGGTTTCGAGGTGGCTATTGAGGATGAATGGGGCAAGGATTTGGGTGTTCAATCCTTCAATTTGGCAATTAGTGGTGAAGCTAGGGATACCACGACCCGAATGCTATTTCAAAGGTTCACATGAGAATAAATTCAATGTAACACGAAGTAGCAATAAAAAGCTTACCAAAGTTAAGGTTCCTATAATACAACAACATAATACTGTATATAAGCTGAAACCATGATCAAAATACATTTAGGACTACTAAAATACCTATTGAATCTTGATATCCTGTTACCATTTAAGAAAAACTAATTAGCATTTTGAATAAAGAGAACATGAACTATCAAATAAATGTAATGATGAAAATATGGAGTAGACTACCTTTTAATACTTGTGTTCTTTCATATCATTGAAGCGATAAACAACAATATCATTTGTTCCTGCTAAACATAAGAAATAAGGCAATGACTTCTGTAATCATCACCACCATGATTGAGCAAATTTGTTATCATAATTTTCATTGCTGAAAAGCACCTTTCAACTGTTGCTATGGCGATAAGTAACACATCACTAGCTTCGAAAGGCAGTATACCAAATGATAGCAGAGATGCATTCTTGTCTCCACCATTAATTTGGAAAGCTCACCAATAGTATGTATGTTTGAGAATTTAGAATTTCCTCGCACATCAATAATATAAAGAGAAAGTTGATAGTTCAGTTCTCTCAATTCCACATAATCAAATTCATTAGGATATAATCATCAAACTCTCAACATTGAAGTCATGAAACCCATCTCTTGGATTCAAAGCAGCTGAACAAACAAGCAACACAAAAGTTGTGTCATTGAAGTGACTATCAAGCTCTTGTATTAGCTAATCAAGAACATCATTGAAGGTTTCAACTTCAAAATGATGCCTGTTTTTCTTCTTCTATTCTTTGGATCAATATTAATGTATGGTTCACTCATTTGCAATTTGGCAATACCATGTTTTTCACAAAATGCATATACTTCTTCTAGTAGTTTTTCCCACCCATTTCTTCCGAGCTCATTCAAATGGCTTCACTTGCCTTCATATAATTAATGGAATTTAGAATATCTTGTTATTTCCTTTGCAATGCAACAAACAAGGTATTTGTGATCATTTTAATTATCAACATTAGATGCAAGTAGAATACAAATGCAAAAGATTGAAAGTATACTAGAAGATTGCATGCTTGTTCTCTATGGCTTCCATCATTGTCATATTTCTCTATGACTGGAAGCACTTTCACAATTGTTGGGAACAAGTCAACCAAACTTTGAAGGGACTTACAAGTGAGAACTCCAACGAGTATCTCCAAGCCTTTGAAGACCTTTTTCTTGATTCAATCTTGTCCCAGTGTTGAGTGAACCACAATCCAAGGCCTTTTGCACTTCTTCAAGATTGAAAGCACAAGTCATGTCCTTTTTCTTTCTTGAGCAGCCCACCACATTCAACAAGGTGGAAATCTAACTAAAAAAATTACTAATTGGTGTATTCTTTCCGACAACAGCCACAATCACTCACCGAAGTTGATGTGTGAAGTAATGCACATAATATGCTGAACAATTTTCTCTCATTGTCAAGGAACTCACCTCACAAGTTGCAAGCACCATCATATCCCCGACCTGCCACTTGCTTCAAGCTGAGCTTAAGTTTTGAAAAAAGAGAATAAATACATGACTTGAGGTTGGAAGAAGTTGCGTTTTTCACATGAACTAGTCCAACAAAGCTCTCTTCAACATGCCCACAATTATCAACATATCTTAACACGATTGCTATTTTGTTCCTTACAAGACACATCTCTAGATTCATCAATTAGCAAGCATAATACATCACCTCCCATGTTCTGAATAGGATAGAATCCAAAATCTATCCAAAACACTTGACAAGTATCTTTTTGTATACCATCGGACACCAAAAGACTATTTTCTACAACATCAATTGTAAATGCCTTTCTGTAAAGCTAGATCATGACCTACCAAACATTCAAGAAATTTGCTATAGTTTCCTTTGTTGTAGGATGTATTTGACTCATCATGGCCTCGAAAAGGCAATCCTTGCTACAATAGATATGCGTAGCAATCAATTGCACCATGAAGTCGAATAAAAATGCATTGTTACATGTTTCACTCGTTTGTGAAGGGAAACATCAATGTGTGTTTCCCATTGCAACAAAGCATCACAAGTTTTCAATGCTACGTTGTGAGGGATGCTAACATCACCTACATGTTCCTTCAATCTGTCTTTGTTATTCCAACACTTCCAACCGTCTATGACAAAAGACTTGTATTCAACCTTCCTCTTAGTATGTCCTCTCATCAAGAAAGAAGTAAAACAATAAGCTCCGTCTGTAAACTCTGTATACTCATGCCAACTCCCAAATTTATCAAACCATTCGGGGTTGAACCTTCTATTTCTATCCCCAATCCAAGTCCAGGGAAAAATTAAGAGCACGAGGTTGACAAAGTCCACTTTCTAAGTACTTTTATCTTACCTTAGCTCTGAGATTTAGGATGGTGTGCTCTTATTTTTTTCTTTTCCCGGGATCAAATGATCCCCTCTCCCCTATTGATAACTTTAGGAGCTGAAATTCTAGTATTGCTCTCTCTCTCTCTCTCTCTCTCTCTCTCTCTCTCTCTCTCTCTCTCTCTCTCTCTCTCTCTCTCTCTCGTTGACAAGAATTATCAACATTGTTAGTATTCTCGGGTGCTTTCCTATTCAACCATCTTTCCATAAGCTTACTTGACAAGATGATTTCGAAGACACCCCAATTGCAAACCCTAACCCTATAATTTGATGGACAAGAGTAGAATCCTTAAGCAATAAATTAAAACGCTACCTGTATGCTTAAAACAATTCACCCTTACGAACAAAAATTATGAAGAAAATAGTTGCATACCGTCGGTGGCATCCCACGCGGTTATGTATTAGGGAAACCGAAGAATAGAGAGTGAATAGGGAAGGAAAAGGATTGAAGGTACGAGGAAGGATTCCCGCAAGAAGGCACACCGTTGCAGGAGGCAACGATGGCGAGTAGAAGAAATAGCCGACAACCACAACGCCGACGACCTTGGATTTGTGGGAGTGCATCTGTGTGTGGTTCCGTGTTTTCTTCCCCTCATGAACGAAACATGACGGAGCTGCTTTGTTTGTAAACGCATAGAGTACGATAGATGGGTGGAGGTTGCCATTGATGCATGTTGGGTCCTGTGTGGATGGGCCTACCAAATTGGTTGTTGGAATGGGGCTGTGCACAACGAAGCCTGCATAGTGTGAATGCTTGGCCTGTTGGACTTGGTCTGTGTCGTGTTGGGCTGGGTGGTGCATGCACATGTGGTGAATTATTGATGCTAATCACTGATTTTTTATTTATTTCCAACCTGATGCCATTGTAGT
This sequence comes from Chloris gayana, assembly GCA_031894775.1. NCBI lineage: Eukaryota > Viridiplantae > Streptophyta > Magnoliopsida > Poales > Poaceae > Chloris > Chloris gayana. The sequence goes on from JAUNZO010003705.1 coordinate 37,673, forward strand.
CAGGACGACCAACGTTGCTTCACTTGTGCCTCTACTACAATAACCTACTCCCTCTATCTCGGTTTATTTGTCATTCTAGATGCGAGTTTGAATGCAGCCTGACGTCACACACGAGACATATGCTGCTTTGTTATACATGCATCAGTCCACGAGGCAATGGGAATTATAGCATCATGGATTTATATACTTGCTAACAATGTACGGCTGATGATGAATATTATCATGCTTACATCGTTTTTCAAAATGGGCAACGCGTATCCTATGAGAACCATGTTTGTGTGAGAACTATAAGAACTTCAATCTGGGTCACATGATCTTGATCCAAGGGGAACGCATAGAGAGAGGTGGAAGGGGAAATTTGCAAAAGTATGATTAAGTAGGCGGTGATTTTGTAAATTCCCCTCCCACCTGAATTCATGTGTCCTATCGGATCAAGATCAAGTGATACAAATTAGAGTTCTCATAGTTCCGACACGACCCTGGTTCTCATAGGATATGTTATCTTCATAATGAGCCTAGCAGTGACCAAAGAAATCTTCCTTAGCTATAGAGTTTTGGATATTTTTAGCTATTGTTCATGAGCTCATACGCCCTTACAAAATATTTTTTAGCAAGATATACAATGTGGGCCGCTACTAAAAATTAACTCTTTTATGGAATTATTTGATAACCTTTTTGTAAAATATTATTTTAATGAAAAACATGTAAACATGTGTTTTACGGAACACTAGAATGTGTGTTTGTGTGTGTGTGCGCGTGGGCGTGTGTGTTAATATTTTTAGTGACAATTTATGAGCTTATTCACCCTTAGAAAATATTTTCATCAACGATGTACAATGTGGGCTCCCGCTACAATAAGAAAACGCAATTTTAGTGGTGATCCAACTAACAACCTGCTGCTAGAAAAAACAACTCAACCCACCGACCCAAAAACCTGAGCTACAAATATGGAACCCTAGATAATTCACACCTTGTTTCCTTTCCTTTTCCTCTCCCACTAGCTGCCACCGGTCTCTCCTCGAGTTGTCCTCCTCGTATTGTCCGCATCGCTCCCCTCCTTTGCATCGTCCTCGTCTTGCCACCAAGCCACCACCCACCCATCGTTCCGCAACCATATTCAGCGATGAGGGTGTCACCCATAACTAGATCTAGCCTGCATGCAGGCTCGACGGTGGGGCAAATCCACCTCATGGAATGAGAATGCGGTGGGGATGTGATGTGGCAATTTCTTTTTAGTGGTGGTTAATGTTATCATAGTGTTTACTTTATTTTTTTTTTCATTCCAGCACTTAAACAAAGCACATTATAGCAACATTTCAAAAATGAGCCTTGCAGCGGCGACCAAGAAATCCCCTATGGCTATAGTGTTATATATATTTTTAGCGATGGTTCATGAACTCGTCCGCTATTAGAAAATATCTTTAGCGATGATTCAGAGGGCCGCCGCTACAAAAGAAAAAAAATCACGTTTAGCAACGGTCCACCTACCAGCCTGTAGCTAAAAAATGACCCAGGCCATCGGGCCCAAAATCTCGTGAGTTACTATATATATATATATATATATATATATATATCAAATCCTAGCTAGCTCACACCATATTTCCTTTCCTTTTCCTGTGCTAACAGTTGCCGCTAGTCTGTACTCGAGGATGACAAGGCTAGCATACAATCGAGATTAACCTCCTACTCACAGGAACCATGAGAAGTTCAACAACATTCACTACTAGATTTAAAGCCTACAGTGTCGGGCAAAAACGCCCTGTAGTATCGGGCTTTTTGTCCGCTACTACATTGCCGTTATTAAAAATAGAGCAGTTTTAATAACGGTCATTCCGCCCACTATTACTGAGGTAGAGGAAAAAATAAAAAAAGAAACAGCCCGGGTTGAGCCCAGCCCAGCGGCCCGTTGGGACCTGCTGCTCGCCGGACCCGGAGCCGGGCAGCCACCTCGCCAGATCCGGCCGCCACCTTGCTGGATCCGGTGTGGGGGAGGGGCGCTGCGTGGCCTCCTCGTCGGATCCGGTGCCGGGGAGGGGCGCGGCGGGGCAGGGTAGTGGACGCGGCACGGGGAAGGTCAGCGAAGGCGCCGCCGGGGAGGAGGCGGTCGGGGAGCGCGTCGGGGAGGAGGCGGCGGAGGAGCGGACCGTCGGGAAGGAGCGCCGGGAGGAGGCCGCCGGGTCGAGGTCGCCGGGGAGATGCACCGTGGAAGGGGCAATAGCGAGGGCCGTGGGGTCGAGCGTTGGGGATGAAGGCGGCCGGGGAGGATGCCGTCCGATCGAGGCCGCTAGGGAGAGGCGCCGTGGAGGGGGACGGCGACGAGAGCCGCCGGGTAGGGGGTGGTCGGCGTGGGGGAGAGAGAGAGTGGCGGCTGACTCGAGATGGAGGGGAGGGACAACTCTAACTTAGAAAAAATTTGTAACCCTAGGTGTGTGTGTGTATATATATATATATATATATATAAGAGTAATACTCTCAAAGACTCATGCCTATGCAAATATTGAGAGTAATACTCTCAAATGGGAAGCGTGGTGTGACCATATAATGACACTAAAAATAATTTGATACGGACAAAATTATGAACAAGAAGAATATTTTAAGATGAATGCAGCAACTCAAATAATTGAAACCGCTTTTTCGAAAGTGGAGGATGATCAAGATTAATGTGGGATCCAGAAGGCTCAGCAAGAGTCGGTAGAATATCTCATCATAAAAGAAAGACCATAGCAACACAAAGGTTACACCTGGTGTCCTTAACACAGGAACACCATACACCCGGTGTCCTTGATACAAGAAAGTTGTGACACATGGTGTCCTTGCTACATGAAGATGGAGGCTACGTGTGCTAAATAAATAGGAAGGAAGTACCGCTCGCTCGACTATAAAAGGAGGACCCCGGCTTCGGAAGAAGGCATCAGCCGATAGAGAGTTCACCCGGCCATCCTCCGGAGCGCTCTTCCGCCTCCACCACCAAGTAGCAGTAGTACCCCACTTGTAAAATAGAGAGTGTAATCCACCGTAAGATACCGCCCGCAAGGTAATTTTTTCCTTCGTGTGTTTAAGTGTTTGGGGGTTTCCCGAAAGGGAAAACCATATGTAAGCTATATTTGTGGAAATGAAGTAGTGTTGTCTTTGAAAATCCCTTGATATGGTATAGTTCTTGGATATGGATTAAGTTTTTATGCTAGGGACCCTATAGGAGAGACCTCTACGGTGTAGTCCTCGTTTTAGCCCGCAGTCGTGGCGTTAGAGGGGACCCCGTGCGGCCGTAGAGAAGTGTTCCCTTCGGGTGGAACTGCCCGGGGAGACGATAAAAACTTTTTGCATATGCTTGTGACTATCTAATCTGGGGAAAGACTTCGTTACTTCTGAAACAAATAAGCGAGAAATATGGTGAGTACCGAGTAGGATTTTTACAACTGAAAACTTACACCGCCCGGCAGATTGTTAGGCCTCGCCAGCCGAAAGAACGATCCTGAATAACGAACATACGTGAAGAAGGTGTCGCTTTCGTCGAATAGTAGCAAGATTAGATTAATATAATCAAGGTGTTAATAAGCGGGAGGTCACTATCTCGTGAATAGTACTGAAATCATTTCTCCCACCAAACCTACCGGTTAGTGGGTTGGTACTGTAGAAATTCGAATTTGAATAGTAACAGAGCAATTTGAATAGTACCTCGAATTTGAATAGTGAATCTACGCGTCGCACTGTCGAATATCTCGCGAATTTTTATATCTTTGCCAGAATAATTATCGATATAAATAAATATATATATACCCGTGTGAATAGTGGCATCAGATATATATATATATATATATATATATATATATATATATATATATATATATATATATATATATATATATATATATATATATATATATATATATATATATATATATATATATATATAGGAAGCCTTTTTTCTACTCCCGGGTGTAGTTACTCCCATATCTATATCTTACAAATTAGAGGGTATCTCTTCATACTTGGGGTCTCTAAAAAAAGTATGTACACATACTTGATTTTTAAAAGTGGTATGTGGACATACTCATGGTTTTATAGGAAGATACATCAAGTATATGGACATACTCCTTTCTCTATATAGGAAAGATGATATATCAGAAGGTGCTAAAATATGAGTTCCACTTAAAAATTTTTATGATTATCACTTTGTAAATTCTTATTTTAGGTATGTGCACATACTCAAAATTATAAATGGGTATAGACACATACCTAAGGTGGTTTTTTGAACGTGGGAGTAACTACACCCGGGAGTAAAATGGAATTATCCTCTATATATATATATATATATATATATATATATATATATATATATATATATATATATATATATATATATATATAGAGGCAGCGCTAAATCACACCCAGTGTGTGTTTTATTAAGTCACACCCCGGTCCAGTTTCCACAAAACTGGTTGAGCCGGATAAGCAGGCCGCAACCCATCTGTATGCGTCCATGCATAACGTAACAATTAATAGGATTCTTTAATTCCTTCTTAATTACCTACCATAAGTTTCATTGATTAAATTAGCATGCATGCATGCTGGCACATGATATTTCTTTGCGTGTAGTAACGAGTCAAATAGTAAAAAGCTGACGGCCGTACAAAACCTTGTAGTTTAGAATGTAATTAGTGCTTATAAGCCGTGTAATAAAATAAGAAACCATCTCAGGACAGTATTTTTCTGAAGATTGCAACGAGTAGGCATAGTTGACCATGTTTTGCGACCTAAATCCGTCACATATGTGAATGATAGTTTAGAAGCATAAATAGTATTTTAGCATGTATGGGTGAACTCAAAAAAGTTATGTATATACAATCACCCTATTGTCATTCTTCCACTGACAGCTATTAGATTTTACGGTTTTGGATGCATGTATACAATTTCTTTTATTTGTGTCGTTAGGTCAGGTTGAGATTTTACTCTCAAATGAATGATTACCTATGATTGAAGCATATACTATTTACTCATGAAAGACTTGATATGATCAATTGAAAAAACCATGTGACAATAAAACCATAAGAACCATGCGCATGTGATCGTAAAATTTAGCTTGACCATAGGAAAAGCATTATCATTTTTTTTGTTAGCGCATTTCACACCAACTATGTACTACAAGAACTTTTTATGCTTTTAGTTAGATTATTTTTACGCCCAGTTGTTCACCAGATTTCCTGATCGAGTCAAAAACACAAGACAAGGATGAGGAAGTAATCAATATATCATTCCTAGTTTCCCATAATTACCTGATCAATATAATGCTGCATGCATGCATGCTGGTACAGTTTCGCTCTACATTCTTTATCTTTATTTGCATCCACTATATATCTAACCAATTGCAAATAGTCCACGTAAAGCTTGAAAATTCATTACATAGGACACATTTTTTATTTCAAAATGGTGTGTCCCAAATACTTGGAACAATATGAGGACAAGAATTTCAACGTCTGATGTCACATCAAAAAATTGTCGACAATATATATAAGTTGAATTTTTTACGACCTTGATCCAACAGGGCCACAAATAACTAAGCCAGACCATAAGATTCAAGTGTTTTTGTGACCACAATGTAACTTATATATACATTCTGCGATCCAAAGCTAGTGGCTTTGTGTCCATAATGTGTTTAATACATTTTGCGGCCAGATACAGTAGTAATTATGCTAGTGAACAAAATTCACAAGGGATGCGCTATCATAGACGCTGGTTGCGCAGTAGATCAGACGTGGATCCGTATCTGCTCTCCTAGTTAGTACACAGCTGCGACCATAGTTCTCGTCCTCTATTACTCCTCTTTGATACTGCTGTGCAGAAAAGTCAACAAAAGAATTAAAAAATACTAGTAAAATTGTTACGATGGGCAAAATGGGTGTAGACACTAATGCATATTATGCAGCATGCATCTATCACAAGCATGCCAAATAAAAGATGCAAGAAGCTTTTAAAACTTACATGGATGAAGACGAACAAGAACTGAGTACCGTGAACTTGCCTCCCACACCATCAGGGAAACGATTGGAACGTCATCCCCTCACCACCCGCCTGTTGCTTCCGTAATAACTGACTCACATGCAGAAAAATCCATCAGAAAAAAAGATGAACGAGATGAAATTGATACAGATGCAAATAAATCACAAGCTGCATTAGGAAAATTAAATGGAAATCCTTACAAGCACGGCCACGGATAGGCTGCTGGTCGCTTGACTTCGTCCAGATCCACACGGCTGGTTCAACTAAAGTTGCGACTCCATCGTGAGTGAGAGAGGAACGAATGAACCAGAGAAAATGGATGGAATTGTAATGATGCCGGAGCCTATATAAGGGAAAATTTTCAGTGAGATATAAGACTACCAATTAATAGGATAATTATGGCGACATTTAGTCAAAAAATTGCAGCTAATTAATGAGCAGTCAATGTTTTGCATGCATGCGTGTGTGCGCGTCCAACTGAACCATATGGTTGGTCAGCTTGAGTGGAAAGTGGCCGGAGTGTGAAATAATATATCACTCCCTGGGCTTTGAGTTGGGCTGGAGGAGGTATAATAATATCGGGCCTAAGATGATGTCATTGTGCCCGCTTTTGCTGGGTTTTTTCAATATCGAACAACGATGACGTTATTGTGCCCGCTACTACTGGTCATTTTCAATACCGGTCGTCGCTGATGTCATCACCGCCCGCTATTACAGTGGAGCCTGCAATAGCATCGCCCACGATGACGTCAGCGACTACGCACTGTAATAGCGAAAAATTTTGTGCCCGTTATTACTAGAAAATGCAAGATGCTATTGCAGACTTCTTTTGTAGTAGTGATTTTTGGAGTCCAACATGACCCATGGGAAGTTCAACAACATTTTTGGAGTACAGCATGACCCATGAGAAGTTACAACATTTTTGGAGTCCAACATGACCACTGTGTTTAGCACGAGTTGCCTCCATTTTGAGTCCCATGGCACTGCTTTGCCTAGGGAATGCCTGAAATTAAGCCGACCTATTCAGTGTTTCCAATGAACCACCAGGAACAAACAACCACATATGGCCATTGTAGTTGGCTAGAGTAACAAACTCATGCAAATCCTCGTGTCGTACAAGTCGTTGTCCTCCTTTGTGTCGTCCTAGTCGTTCCCCCAAGCAGACCCTCGCACTGTCTTGCGACCAGATCTGGCTAAAAGGGCGTTACTCACGATCAGATCCAGCCTGCATCCAGGCGTGGTCGATCAGATCCAGCCTGCATGTAAATTTTGATGATTTCTTAGCAGCGCTAGTCTATGTTTTCCTCAGTCATATAGTGGGTGACTACAACCTTTATTGTCGCCCTTGATTTATAGCTAGGTAGATGTAGCCGAGATCTTTCATTCATTGGCTAGTTTTTTTATTGTCTCTATAGAGGCTATTTGTCGTGATGAAATGCAGCTTCAAACATGTTTGTAGCAACACTAATTTTATTTCTTTCTCATAAATGTGTAAAATATCTATGATGCAGTGATTATCGTGGAGCTTCTAGAAATAGGCAAGATAAAGTGACACCATTTTCTTTTGTTTTCATTTGCACAACTTGGAACAAGACCCACACACTCACCATATTTTCCCCTAGACAACTCGAAATATTGGAAAACATATTCATAACCTATTTGTATAATTTTTTATTAATATTTAGATATTTTTTTGTAAAGTTCAGTGAATGTTTTAATAAATCATATATATATATTAAAATATATATAACTCTTTTATGAAACTAATGATAAGTCTTTTGAATATATTGTTTTAATGAAAAACATGTAAACATTTGTTTTATAAAACACCAGAATATGTGTGTGTGTGTGTGTGTGTGTGTGTGTGGATATCTTTAGTAATAGTTGGTGTTCTCATTTGACATTAAAAAATATTTGATCACCTTTTTCTAAAATATTATTTTAATGAAAAACATGTGAAACATGTGTTTTACATAATACTAGAATATATACGTGAGCGTGTGTGTGGCCTATATTTTTAGTAGCAGTTCATGAGCTCATTCACCGTTACAAAATAATTTTTAATGGGTTGCCACTATATTTTTAGCGACAGTCTAACTAAAAGCCTGCTGCTAGAATGACATCTCAACCCATCCGACCCAAAAATTCGAGTTACTATATATATCAATCCTAGCTAACTAACACCCTATTTCTTTTTCTTTTCCTCTCGTAGCAATCGCAGCCACACTCTTCTTGAGTCGTTCTCCTCGTGTTGTCCCCATCGCTGCCCTCCTTGGTGTCTTCCCCATCATGTCACCACATAACCACCCTCGCGTTGTTCCGTGGCCGGATTCGGCTACGAGGGCATCATCCACAACCAGATCCTGCTTGTATGCGGGCACGTCGAAGGGGTGAATCCACCTTGAGGAACGACAAAGTGGTGGTGATGTGATGGAGCCCACACTATTATTTTTTAATTTGTCAATTTAATTTTAGTGGCGGTCAATGTTATTATCATGTTTACTTTATTTTTTCTTCCAAAATTTTAAACAAAACAACATTATTGCAACATTTCCAAAATGAGCCTAGAGGTGACTAAGAAATCCCCTATAGCTACTGTGATTTAGGTATTTTTAGTGGTGGTTCATGAGCTCATATGCCAAATATAAAATATTTTTAGCGATGAACAAGTGGGCCATCACTACAAAAGAAAAAAGCACCTTTAGACTCATATCCTTTAATCCTTCATTGTTTTTTGGCAGATCATGAAATTGCCCTTTTCCGAGTAGATCTTGAAGCCCATGGAGTTAAAAAGCAACATGCCAGGCGGACAAGAACGTGATCAACTCCTCGAGTCTAAAGGATTGGAGCTTCAGGCAACGCAAGGCCCAGAATCTTTGATGGCAAGGTTTGTAGCCGTCCATTGTTTGTATATGCACCCTCAAAGTATAGGGTGTTACTCGATGGTTTTAGCGCTCTGTCCGTGTTTGTTGATTTCCTTCAGAGAAAAATCCGAGCTACGAATTTCCAGCTGTTCATTAGACAATGCAATATCCATGCTACTTATTAGCATTATTTATGGATTGGTTTTTATTTGAGGTTTTAGCAAGTTTACAAAATATATCAACTAGTCTAGTCATTTGGGATTCTGACAATGGTCTTTATATAGATTGTGAAACACACCTTGATTTCTTTCATCACATAGACGTAGGTGAAACTTTTATAAATACATTGTACAATTATTTGTGTGTCTATGAGAAATTTATGATCACAACTTTTCAAAATAAGTTGGTAGTAACAACTTTATTCTAAAACAAGATAAAAGTTTTACGGTCACAACTTAGTAGGCCCATAATTCCTTTTTCCTGCAACACTTAAAATATATTATCTTATGATCACAATATTTTTGTCTAGCAAAATAAAGGTTTTACTGTCATGATTTAACAGGCAAGTTTATATTAACGTAAAATATTTTGGTTTCCCAAATAAGATTTTATGGTGAAATAATAGTCACATATGAGGGTGTGATGGACCCTAATGCATCAGTTGTTATATGACTAATGATCAAAGAGATATAACTCTAAATGTAAGCACAACTGATGTTTGGCTTGAATCTCCCAAGGTGCCATTCGTTAGTATTTGTGTGTCCATCTCAACACTGGAGTGATCCTAAATGCCAGAAGTTAGAGATATCTGAAGTATTGTACTCAGAAATAGTACTTTTGCGACAACAACATATTATTTTTCTTTGTCACAAACAGTACCATTTTATGATTGTATCTGATGATATTTATGCTCAGAATAATAGTTTGTGCTCATCTCATCGCTCAAAATAATTTGGCTGTACGGTTCTCAGAATAATAGTTGGCAATGTAATATTGTTGTGAGACAACTTTTCATATAAAATTTGTGCTCCCATTGTAACATCTTATATCCTAAGATAATGACATTTCCATGCTCTTGTGGGTTATCTGATGGTCAAGTCAAACTGGCCTGGTTATATAAGTCGATGCATCAAATTTCTGAATAACTACCTCTTTAATTTCTCAGAGAAAAATCAGCTCACTGGTAGTCATGCGCATTGGACACAGGTGACCATGATCATTATCTTAGCGCATAAGGTCAACTGCCAAAGTGCCAACCTCCAGCAAATGAAAGGAACTACTTTATGTTGCTAAAAAGTACCAGGAAGATTATGATGGCTGAAAGTTCCTCTCATGATGATTATTTTAATCTCAATATATTTCAAATTTAGAAGCTTCTAATTGTCTGTTGTAATAATATTTTAGTGTAATTGTATCTCTGGTAAATGGAGTGCTTTCTTAGGTAAACCATATTTGTGTAATGTGGTTTTGAGGGTAAAAAGTAAATGGAATATGAGAATGTACTGTCACATTTCTTTTTTCAAACTGCATCAGAGAGTAAGAGGTGTATTTTATTGCAATCACGACATGAGTAATGCAATAAAAATTGTACCAATTTATGATCAAGACTGAGAGGAATGAACTATATTGAAATCACAAAATGCAATTTTTCTATTGTGGCATCGACCGACATTATCACACATAATAATATTTGCTATTAGAGTACCAGCTTCATCCTAGATTGGCAAATTGCACGAGTAAGTGGAATTTATGATACAAATAGATCATTACTGTGTGGAAACTAATATTTACGTTCAAGCTAATATAGTCTGAAATAGTCACGATTGTTATGGCCTAACATAGTAATGTTTTCTATCATGCTAATCTTGTAGCCAATAGCTTAGAGTTTTTTAGTTCATTCTTCATCCTAGATTGACGAATTGCAAGACAGGAATTTGTGAAACATATAGTGTCGTTGGTAAATAGAAACAAATATATGTAATGCCAGACTAATCTTGTAGTGTGAATAAATGAGGTTTTATGGTCATGGAGAACAACATTTGCTATCAAGCTAATCTAGATACTAAACAAATAGTCAAGGTTTTAATTGTCATGTATAATAATATTTGCTAATAGAGTAACAAATTGTGGTGGCTATTATGGTTCACCGGCTTCATCCTAGATTCATATATTGCACTAGTAGATGGAATTTCAGATAAATATATATTATTAGTATAAAACGGATAATATATATTATCAGGCTCATATGGTAGCAAATAGTTAAGGATTTTCTTTTGTTCATATGAACATAGGTGAAAATACTATCAGGTTCTTTTAGTACAATAATATTTTCTATTATGCTAATCTAACGGCACATGGTTGAGGTAACTATGGTCACATACAAAAATATTTGCTACATAATAAATACCTATAGTTTTAGGGCAGGGGCGGAGCTAGGGGAGGGCGAGCAGGGGCCTGCTCCCCCCCCATGCTTCATACACCCCTTCATTGAACATAAAAAATCACCATATAAATTGACCAAAAAATGAAATTGGGCCCCCTTGTTAGATAAATTTTATAATTTGGCCGTGTAGGTATAATCTGTAGCCAGCCATAGAATAGGAATTCTGTAGCCAGGTCAGACCACCGCACCCACAAGTGATCCAGAGTGCCGGACCACCCGCACGATTGCTTTTCCTCAAGCCGAGCCACAATCCCTCGTCTACATTTTTCCCTCCCTGGGCCGAGCCACGATCCCTCGTCTCCCCCACTATCACACCTCGAGTCCGATCTGCACATGACAAAACGACAGTTCTGATTTCGGCCTCACAGGACGGTTCCTTCATCGTCAACAATCCACAACCAGAAAATGAAATCACTCGTTTAGACGCCGTCGATGGACAGAGAGAGCATGGCGACGCCCAAATTAGCGGATGCTAGCCAAGAAGCCACCGTCAATGGGAGTGTGAAATTCCGATACGAGGTATGGATACGGTGATACGGCCACCGATACGTGACTTTCAAAACAAAACAGTGGGGAACAGTAGGTAAACACAGTTCCGATACGGGGTATCGGATACGGCCGAGTTTTGGCCGTCGGCGTATCGGCGCTACCTAGATGGGAGTGCTTCATCTGCACAGGCCATTCTGCTGCCGCCTCATTTGCTGCCCTCCCACGTCGTCAAAAACTATATCATCGGGGTTGGTATCATCTGCGGTAAACTGCTCGGCATCTACGACGATTTTACAACCTGCACCAACAAATCCTTGAACTCCATCAGAGAGAAACATACTTCCGGCTCCGGGCAACAGGGCTGGACGAAGCAGTATGTATGGTCTAGCTGCAGTTCATCAACGCTGATATGTACTTAAAGGGTTCTTTGCCCTCTATCTTGCTCCGTTCCGGCGTGCAAAGGTCCTTTAATCGTTGTGTAATCACAGAGTACCGCTTAATTTGGCTTCTGCTCAATGGCAGCTCCGCCCGAACTGATAAACATACCTAAACATACCAGGTCTGAGGGCCAAATCGATTTTATTTTTCTTTTTTTAATCAGCTGGTGACACATCAATTGGGCATGTAGAGAGGAATTAATTAATTAAGAGCCGTGGAGAAGCATATGATTTCCGCATAAGGACATGTTGCAAAAGCGAGTGAGTTTTCATGCACGAAGCAAGAAAAATGGGAGTTTTACGAGCCAGGGGAATAAAAAAGGAGAACGTCCACCGATAGGCGTCCACTTTCGCGTGTTGAAAAAGGATACTTGTGTGATATGCATGCATCATGTCTCTCCTCAGGCTCACACTACACCGCCGCCAAGGAGCACACCGGTGCCAGAGGTTCGCCATTGTCGCTCCCCGAGCGCTGATTCATCCCAAGGTGCAGCAACAGTGCCGAGACTTGGATCGGGAGGATCAGATCTATAAGGCTATTTCCCACGGAAGGAGGTACCTAAAACATCAAATAGGTCTGTACAGGAAAGAAGATAGACTACCGGAATACTTCAATCTCCAACGGTGGTGACTCATACCCAAATCCATTCGTCGCCGGCTCGTCGGAAATCCCACGCCGTCGCTTCGACTCACACCCAAGGCCTCATCCCGGCCGCCTCCGGCGCTGCCGCAGGCGCCTCCCGCGCGGCCTCCACATCGGCACCTCCCACGCGACCCAAATCTCAGCGCGCGGCAGGGGAGGAGCGGCGCGCGTGGCGAGGAGACCGCAGGCGGCGCGTGGCGGGGAGGAGCAACGCGCAGTAGCGGTTGCGGGCGGCGGGTGGCGCGAGGCGCGCGGCTGGGGAGACCTCGCAAGCGGTGGCGAGGGATGCTGTGGCCGGTTGCCGGCGGCGGATGTCGCCGAAAAGATAAGGGTAGCTGCCTCCGCTGCTTCATTTGTGGGTAGTGACCCCTACGATGCGCCAAATGGGTATGCTATTTGGGTAACCCGTTGGAGAGGTGTTTTTACACTGTCGCTACCTATTTCGGGTTTAGGTCTCCATTTGGGTCATCCGTTAGAGTCAGCCTAAGGTACGTGTGTTCTTCCATCTCCTCTC
>JAUNZO010003707.1:0-98317 GCA_031894775.1 Chloris gayana
GTTTGGATACAACTTGGGTTGGGGATAGGGATATGGATTGGGAAATGAAGAGGTGGGTTGAAGTTATACTGGGTTAGGGATTGGGATATGAAGATACTATTTTTTTTTGACTAAAATACCCCTGTTTAACATGAAATGAGACGTGTCAGTATGCTTGATTTGCAAGGCAAATACTGATGATTTCAATTTATATTTCCATGATGTTAATTCCCATCAATTGACCCATATAACAAGCAGCATGTTTATTCAAAAACAGAGAAAAGAAGTGAAGCAACCGGCATTGAAAATCAAGGTGTAATTCAACCAGCATCCAGCAACAAAAATATATATTAGTTTTAAGTAAGGGACTCTGAAATCTTGCGTTAAGGCATACATACTTATAACTCCTTTGCATATTTACAACAAAATTTCAGCCGAATCCTACATCTAAGTCACTTCCTGAGCTAGCAGGACACCACTCAAAATAAACAACTTCGAGAGCATGCAAAATAGAGCCCCTGCACTTTCAGATCATGGATAAGGCTACTTCCACCTATCTGATATTGAAGTATCCTACTGCAATACTTATGCTACGCAAAAGGCACCACTGTAGCAATATTTACATCACCTACTTAGCACTGTCAAGCACATGTCTAAAAAACTCAGATTTCATCTCATCAGGAGCAGTAAAGAACATATTCAGCCCTGTTGCATCCTGACCAATAATGAGAGCAGCCTTCACAAGTTCTTCACGAGAAAACTCAGAAAATTTAGTCAGCATAGTGAACAATTGATTCCTCCTTTCATCTGTAAGCTTCTGGACCTCAAGTTTATGGGCAAATGCACTTTGTATAACATTCATAGCAGCAGCATTTGCCCTTGGTTATTGTTGTAACTACTAGCTAGGCAAGGGGTTTGGTTATGCGAAGTGAAGTTATATGGCATCTTAATTGGGAACATATAAGAGCTAGAACGACTGTACTAGTGCTTCAAATCAGGCATGACCTCACTCATCCCTGCTTCACATTGACAGGGTCAAGATACAGAACCATGTTATTCGTGGTGAGATGCATTGTCCCATATCCAAAATCAAAACACAAACACACACACTAATACAACCTATGTTTATGCTGCCGAATTTACATTGCTACGTACATACACTTTTTTTTTAAAGTGATACATTTTTTTTCATCACCAAGCAAATAATCACACGAAAAATCTGCTTCGAGCGTACACCAACCATGCCCCGGAGCCTGAATGCGTTCACACTAACATTGTCAAACACGATGCGTACCGCCGAGCCAGGTCACCCCGCGCCCGACGCGCCACCCTGCTTGTCGCCGCCGTCCGGCTGCAGCCAACAGGAGTGCGAGCAGGATCACAGCGGGAGCGACCACCATACCCAACGGGAAACGGCGGCGTGCCGGTCCTCGCCGCCCTCGCCGTCCTCTCTCGCCGCGCCTTCCCATGTCACGACCGGAAGACTCTTCGTCACGTGGCGGAGATGGAGGCGACGACGGTGTTGGAGTTGGAGGTGGTGGCGACGGTGGAGGAGGAGGAGGAGGAGGCACAAGGGGTTGCGGTGGTGGTGGCGATGGTGGAGGAGGTGGCGGCGGTGAAGGCAATGGCGGCGGTGATGGAGGAGGCGACGGTGGAGGCGGCGGCGGCGGAGGTGGTGGTGGTGGAGGAGGCGACGGTGGAGGTGGTGGCGGTGGTGGCGGCGGAGGTGGAGGTGGAGGAGATTGTGGCGGCGGTGGAGGTGAAGGTGGTGGAGGTGGCAGCGGCGGTGGCGGAGGAGGCGGCAGCGGTGGAGGAGAGGGTGGTGGCGGCGGTGGAGGTGGAGGAGATGGCGGTGGAGGTGCCGGTGGACACGCCGGTGATCGACATCGAGTGCGACGTCGTGTTCGACCCGCCGTACCGGGAGCCGTTGGTGGAGACGCCGATCGAGGTGGTCGGGCCGCCATACCGGGAGCCCGAGCCACCGTCGGACGTGCCGCAGATCGACATTCCCTGCGATGTCGAGTTCGACCGGCCGCCGCCGGTTGAGGTGCAGGAACCGGAGGAGCCGAAGCTACCGCCGTCGATTGAGGTGCCTGCCCAAGAAACGGTCCAAGCATAGCAGCAGCATTTGTTGTTTCAGCGTCTACAAGATTCTTTAGTGATTTAGACCAATTTGAAAGCTCAAAAAGCAAAGCATCATCATCCATAAACTTTCTCTTGCGGCTACCCAAAGATTTATTTCCACTTGAGGGATTACTGCTAGGACAGTCAACAACACTTTCGGATCGATGGGCTGGTTCGGAGATGTTTTTCGCAGAGTGTTCATCATGCGGTTCAAACTCATCTCCAGGCCGTTTGGCCTTGCATCCTTTGGCAAGATCATTAGCATATATTTCACAAAGCTTGTCATAATTCGGAAAAGGCTTCATATACAGATTTACAGCTCCATTTCGACTCTATATAAAGAATGAAGTATGAGAAAATTAAATCGGAGGTATGTATCTTAAAGCACTTCCACCTGTCCTCCTTACAACTATCCGAAAATGGTTCTGGGCTTTTAAGCAACACCCTCGAAAGCTTAAGAACTGCTCGCAAGACATTGTTGAAGTGTCGACTTATAGTCTCAATAGACCTTTGATAATCTGTCCTCATGGAGCGACTTTTCTCATCATAAGCTAATATGTGTAGGAACATTGCTACCATTTCCTCCACTCGTAACATTCCTAGTATCGATCAGTCCTCCAACTTCTCTCACTAAAGAACACAAAGGGTGTGTTCGTTTCCTACCCTCCGAAATTTAGCACTGTCACATCAAAGAGAATCTTACTATTTATAAATATTTCGATCAATTTAATGATAAAACCCTATTGACAGATTGATACTAATTTTCGAGATGAATCTAATGAACTTAATTAATCTATGTTTTGCTAAAGTGATGCTACGAGTAACCGTCTTCTAATCACGACTTAATCAACCTCATTAGATTTGTCTCGTAAATTAGTCTAGGGACCTGTAATTTATTTTATAATTAAATTTTATTTAGTACTCCTAAATAGTAAGATTCTTTTTTATGTGACAGCTCTAAAGTTTAGACCCCAGGAAACGAACACACCCAAAGTCCAAAAACACCTCCTGTCCATCCTAAGTTGCTCAATACATAGGATGTCACTTTCGTAAATGATGTCACGTAAATTCTTTGTTCGGATTGCTCGGGTCAAACCTACAAGGCTCTCTTATCAACCGTGATTGCTTCTTTCTTATAACTATAAACCAAGTACATGAACAGGAGATGTAAATCCATGCACATTTTCATCCTGTGATGTCTCATGTGTTGGATGAACATAAGCATATCTCTCTTGGATAGGGGTGCTACCAAGGTCTCGTTAAATTAAATTTGCTAAATAAATTTAAACAAGGCATTAAGGTGATGTTGTCTGCTTGCTAAAATAAAATGATATGCTGGATCAGTGTTGAAATAGACGGTGAAATAAAATATGATTACAGCGAAGGAAAAGCGAATACCTGCATACTATTATCTTGTTCATCAGCTGCCACCACGGATAGATGTCCAGTTGCATCTTGCTCATTGTGCTGGATGAAAACCTCAAGATAGTTGGTCTGATTCAAATACTTCATCATTTCAGCAACAGATTTGTCATCTTTGAGATGGTCTATACCACCAGATTCAAGACTTCGACCAGGAATGGCATAGAATAGAGTGTCACCCTCCTTGAAACCTACACTTCTAGCCAGCTCAAGTACATGGAAATAGGACATTAGATCGGTGTCAATATTTTGGAAAATGGATAGTTAACCACCATTGTATGTCAGATTGCCTTCCTTTGAAAAAGCACCCCCATGATGCATCAAGATATTGACGCAACCTGGAGCCATTATCTCTGTAAAAGCAGAGTGCGATATTAAACTCAATACATAGTGGGAGCAATTTAGGATATCTCGTCAATTGGATGAAAACAGTAAACATGCAGGTAGGTTACAAGTAAAATGAATACTATAGTACAATGTAGAAAAAATATAAAGTAACACTTAGTGCTAAAACCAACTAAAATAAACTTACGTGACTGCCACACAAATTGCAGAGTACGTCTTAATTAGCGAGTGTAATATTCATCCATTACCTGTTGTCTATGTGTCCATGAAAAGGAAAAGTAAATCTAGACCGCGGGTAGGTTGGAGAAATCAAATCAATTTGCAATAATAAGAACAAAAGAGCAACCGGCGGAGGTAGCAAATAATGAAGTGCAAACTTGCCGCAAAATACGGTACAAATCTATGTACCTAGTTGAGGACGAGGAGAAGCTCGACGGCTACGATGGCTGCACTTGGTTGATTGCCTTCAAGATCCGACGCGAGAGCAGGAGACGAGGAGCTCGAGCAAGGCGGAGCTTCGGTAGTTCTGCGCAAGGAAACCGAATGGGGAAAAGTTGTCATCCCTCGTGTTTTATCCACTGCATTTTTGACAAGGGCAAAATTGTAATTTTGCATTCACAATACCTACATCCCGCCAAAACAAGCCCCGCCAGTGGGTTTCGAACAATTGGAAATGGACGGGCTCATTTCCTCAACCCGGACCTGCTCCACTTCCCCAACCCGATATCCAAACATGGGATAAGATTTAACCCACACCTCATTTCCCCAACCCAGTCCTCATTTCCAGCAATCCAAACATGCCCTAAAAGTAGAAGCAACCAGAATTCTATATGTCCCTAGGGGCTTCCATCCGGAACCTGATGAAACAAATTTTTGAAGTGAATGGCAAAGAACATTGATGATCCAAAAGAAAAGCATACAGTGTGATGCACACGTCCACAGATCCTAGGAGACCTCGCGAACTCTCAGCACAAATAAGCATTGAGATGTGACTCGAAAACGAAAAATCCTGGAGAATATGCACGATAACGCTGGCGACTTCAGCTCCCTAAACTTTTGAGCAAAAAATCATGAAAACTGCTCCATAAATGGAATGGATAAACATGAGGGGTGGTACTAGTGGTGGCCAAATGGGCCACCCAAGCATAGCCCGGCCCAGGCACGCAAAAGGCATGGCCCAGGCACTGTCCATTACATTTCGGGTCAGCACGACATGAAATTCATTTGAGTTGTGCAAGACCCTTGGCCCATGGCATAACACGACCCGTTAGGCACGTAGACATGACAACCCAATTACATATTTCGGCCGTTAATTGAAGCAGTTTGTTAATACTAAAGTGATGAAAAATGGTGGTCAAATATGGGGAGCCATGATTCGAAACTTGGATCAATATGTTCCAACATAACCAACTTACCATAAGACCACTCAAGCTTTGATGCTCATGTGGAAACTATATATGTATTTTAATTAAGTTTTTTTCAGGTTGTGCTTAAGTGGGCCTATTTTATGCTTTACCATGTTGAAGGATAAACGGGCCATAACCGTGTCGTCCATTGGGCCGCACCCTCGGCCCGAGCACGAAGCAGATTGTTGTACCGGGCTGATCCAACACGAAATTAAATGGATCATGTCTATTTTTCGTTCTTCGGACCAGCCAGCGCTAGGTGGTACTACTACTATCAGGTCCAACAGATGAATGGCCTTTTTGTAGTATATCAGCTCCTCGTGGTGGCCCAAATAAGATCTCTCCTGGAACTTCTTGAAAGTCAGAAAAAAAAAAGAGGAAAAAGTGTTGGAAAAAGAATCATGTCCCCGTCGAACGCCAAAGCAGCTTCAACGATGGTGTCGAATGAGGCGAGCCAGTGCCTGATGCGGAACTTGGGGTGACGGGACGAACTTGCCAGACGGCCGCTTCCGACGCCGCGGTACCTGGTGCGGGTGATGAATCTGCTGATCACCTTCGTCTCGCCGACGCCGTCTCATCGATATCTTTTGCTGGTGGGCCACAAGGCGGTGACCGGACCTGCAGCCTACCGGCGCAGCAAAGCAATCGATGGAGATATCTAGTTGCGTGTGGCCACGCACAAAACTTCTTGTAGTTGATTAGACGACGCTAATATATGAAACTAGTTGATAACCCGCGCGTTACAGTAGTGACTAAAAGATATTATTAACTTTAAAATTATAATATTAAAATAATTGTATTAATCTCTAATATTTATTTTTTATCTAATGGTTAAAATTAATTATGATAACGTGGCGTAATATGGATTAAGAGAAATGGTTAGTGAGTTGCATCTTTTATATATAAGTAGACAGGTCGAGTCGGTTCCAGATTACAGACAAGCGCCACGCAAGTGCCGGACCTAGTGGGCCGCATATTGCCTTCAGCACTGCTCCTTTCGCCCAGCCGAACCAGGATTTGTTAGCTCATTCCAGGCCCGCGACCATACCCAGGAGTCCAGCACACCGAAGTCAGGAGATCAAGGCGATTTGCCTAAAAAAAAGGAGATCAAGGCGATGAAATTGAAATCCAGAACGCTCTTGAAAAAAGAAATTGAAATACAGTTACCCCCCTGATGAGATCCAACTTCCATATAGTAGTTGATTGTGTTCATGAACATAGCAGTTCAAATGTTGATGCTGATAACTGGCCAACAAGTTGATTCTGACAAATAATGGGTGGTGAATGTTCTAAAAAAAAGCACGAGCTCATCCGGATGAAGCCATTTCCCAAGCGCCTCCTAAGAGCATGAGGAATTTGGAGAGTTTCACTGAATTTTTCATTTTCCGTGGCGAGCTCAGCATGCACCGGAGGGCCGCACGACCATGTCACTGTTTTCGGAAGGATGCCGGCTCATCATCCACCATGTAGAAACTGCCAGAACGCCTTGCTTGTTTGCAGAGCCCAACCGGAACTAAAAATCAATCCTAGAAAGATTGAACAAAAAAGGAGTACTCCCCAAAAATGCTTTGCTTGTTTGTAAAACTAAAAATCAGTCCCATAAAGATTGAACAAAACAAGAGTACTCGCATAAATCCCCCAAAATGCTCCCAGAAAGATTGACCAGACTAAAAATCAATCCTAGAAAGATTGAACAGAAAAAAGAGAACTCCCCGAAATCCCCCAAAATGCTCCCAGAAAGATTTTAACAAAAAAGGTGGTCCCGGCGGGGCTCGAACCCGCGACCTTCGGCTCATAAGACCAACGCTCTAACCAACTGAGCTACGGGACCGTTTTTGTTCTTCTAGGTACGAAATACTATATATAAGGTTTATCGTCAATAGAACACGGACATCCAGACCTGAAGAGCTCTCGAGAATGTCGATCCAAATGCCGGCTGGCTCACGCCCAGCAGACCAGCACAATATGGAACACGAATCAACTTGTATGAACAAGAGCAATTTCACTTGATACGATACTCGTAAATGTCAAGGTCAGCTACATGGAGTACTACAAGCGGCAGCTTATTTATGTACATGAAGAGCCGCCTAATGTTCTCCCTAGTTAAGGTATCCATATCCACGATGTCGCTGTCATCTGTGTACGTCCACAGGCTGCCTGGCTTCACCTTCTCGAGGCAGGCCCGGCAGAAGGGGCACGACTTCGATTTGGCGCTCCTGCAAAGCGATGAGAATGAGCTGTGTTAGTTGGAACACGAATAGGATGATAGTAGGTTGTGATGCATCGCATATTTGATATGAACATCTGACAAATTAGACAGGAAAGGACAGATTCGTTGTGCTTGACGACGAACACAGTCACCACTGAGGATTAAATACTGAGAAAGGATAATGAATGTGAATCCTATCCCTAGGTCAACCAAGAAATTAGATTAATTGTCAGCGCATTAACAAGTTGTGGATGTGGCCGATTTGTGTCTACATCTCAAGGCAAGAAAAGATATTACGCTACATTTCTAGGTTTGCTTGCCTCCTAGATGCCAGTCATTCAAGAAACCAGAATAATCAGAATCATTGCGTGCCAAGTTAATCCAACTCAGAACCGGGAAACAGGCAAAACATCAAACACCTCTTAGCACAATAAGGTATTCAGGCTGCAAATTTGATATCAGATGACATTTGGATTATTGGATATGACTAATCCAACTAGGAACCAGGAAACAGGCAAAACATCAAACACCTCTTAGCAGAATAAGGTATTTTGGCTGCAAGTTTGATATCAGACAACATTTGGATTATTGGATTAACTTGGCAGGACGATGAAGGACAAAATTGTCGTGGTTGATGACATGACAGGCACAAAGTGAACCAGTAGAATATAAATATGGACATAAGAAAGTGAACCTTATCCTCACTCAACTAAGGGACCAGCTCAGTGGCAGAATCGAGTGAAATAGCAGAGCAGACTACCAAAGTTGTTCATGTTTTGTAACTAACCAACTCACTCAACACAAATATAAACCGAGGTTATAAACAAAAACCACTTCGTATGGAGGATAGCACTTCAGTTCTGAGTGAGTCACACAACGAAAGTAGAGCTGATTGTGCCACAAATAATCACTGTGGTACCAAATTACCAGACAAGGAACAGCTGGTAATCCAAACAAGATACCTAGACTTCTGACCACAGTCACCATGACAATTTTGTCTGTGGTTTAGTTGGATGGACAGATGGACAGCAGGCGTCAAGATTTTTGGAGCTTTGTGGTAACCTGCCATCTGAATTTGCACCCTTCTAAATAGCACTACATTACCAAACCCAATTCCATAGTTCTTAGTCCAAACAACACCTCAATTATTCAGTTCAAGAGCCCGTTAGAATTAGCTACACGTCGATGCAGATGCAGACATGCAGTAACTAGAATACAATTATCTTGTTGCAGGCAAGGAAAAGAAAGGCTCCGTACCAATCCTCGAAGCAGCGTATGCAGAGTGTGTGGGCGCAGTCGGGCAGCACGATCTTGTGGTTCACCTCAAGGCAGATCCCGCACTCAAGCTCCCTCTCGGTGTCCACCTCCGAGAGCTGCTCGGCCCTCCTGAACTTCTTGAGGCAGAGCCTCCTCTGCTTCTTCTCGTCGAGCTCGGTGATCCCGCCCGGCAGCTGCAGCAGCGACGGGAATATGACGCCTGCACACACCGAACCCGTCAGAATCAAATTCCAACAACTGCATGAAGAAGACACCACGAAAAATGAATTCATGGGTCGCTCGAATTACCGTAGAACTCTCTGATGCTGGCCTCCCGTTCCCAGTCCGGCAGCGCTGTGGAGTCAGCGGCGTACACCTGTTGCACCAGACGGAAGCGAGAAATTGAACAGCCTGCCCAGAGCGAGCAACCAAACCAAATGAGGACGAGACGAGAGGGCACTTGACGATACCTTGTAGAGCATGACCTTGAGGAGGCCGAGCTTGCCGGCGAGCCTGCAGTCGGCCCACTGTATGAGGAAATGCGCGACGGCACTGTACGCCATGCGCATCTGGATCACCGACCCGTCGTAGTCACGCAGGTACTCCGACGCCCTGTTCACAGAAAAAGTTCAGCCAATTCAGCTCCTAAGAAACCGAGAACAAAAGAAAAGGCTCCGCCTTTAACACCAGCAAGCAACCGGGGAGACTCACAGCTCATTGGCGTGCTCGATGTCGGCCTCGAGGGCCTTCACGGAATCCTGGAACTTCCGCATCGGCCGGCGGCGGCGGCGGCCCCTCCTTCCTCCTCCTCCGCGGCGGCAGCTGATGACGATGAATCGATTGCGCCGTACGGGAGAGAGACTATACCTGCGTAGCCTAAACCTCGCCGCTTCCGAATTCCCAGTCGGCGGTTGGATTGGAAGTGGATTGCGTTGCACCGGATTGCCGGCTCGGATCCTTGTTTCCTTTCCTCTTTCCCTTTCACGCTCGCTCAGTAATTGCCGAGTCCAAGTCCATCCCGAGGCCCCCTTTTGTGGCCACTCTCGGTGGACCCGGCCGACGACTAGGAACAGTGCCCGGAAAGGGCCCACGCTTCAGTGACCGTGAAACCGCGGGGCCAGGAAGGCTGACTAGGCATTTTTGCTGGGCCCCGGTGCAAAAAAATCCCAAAATATCCACGGACTGGACGCCGAGCGTAACGTCACGGTCAAGCAGGTTAACCAGTCTCACTCACGCGCGGGCCACCCAGTCCTGGGCCCATATGGCAGTCTAACGACCTGGGATATTTTTCTTTCGCGGGACGAACCGTGGATATGGCGGGGCCCAGCCGGGCGCGCGCGTGACCCGGACGGAAAGAGGTCCTCTGCATTGATGCTATTAATTCAGAGGTGCTACAGTACCCTGAATTAGATACACCTTCCAACCGTTTGATCGAAAATCAATGGCCTAGAATCGGCAGCTACAGTAACCGTGAACAATTCCAAAGTTCATAAACAATTAATTGAGTTACTGTTTAACTACTGTAGCTACAGGACTAATGCATGGGACACTGGTGCATCTCACAATAACACTGTAGCAGTGCTACAATCCTCTGAATTTGTAACACGAATTCAGAGGACCCGCTTCCGACCCGGACGGACCGGTGAGGCCGTGACGCGCCGCCGCCGCGTGGTGGGACGAGCGAAACCGGCGCGCGGCTTGCGGGATGCGCCCGCCCTGGTTTGGTTTCGATTCGGTTTTGTGGTGGGGCCGGCACGGGCTTATCACTTCGGGTGTGTTTGTTTCTCGGTCTAAAATTTATAATCTGTCACATAAAAAAAACTTATTATTTATGAAGTATTAAATAAAGTTTAATTATAAAATAAATTACAGGTCCTTAGACTAATTTACTGAGACGAATCTAATAAGGTTATTTAGGTCATGATTAGGAGACGGTTACTCGCAACGATCACTTTAGCAAAACATAAATTAATTAAGCTTATTAGATTCATCTCAAAATTTAGCACCAATCTGTCAATAGAGTTTTGTCATTAAATTGATCAAAATATTCTCTTCGATATCACAGATCTTAAATTTTAGAGGCAGGAAACGAACAGGGCCGAATTCATCAGCAGCAGCAGGCAGCAGCAGCCGGAATTTTGTGGTGACGCCGGCCGGGCGACCCCTCGTCCAAGCATAAAGATTGGGTTGGTGACGTGCTTATCTCACGCTGATTGGCGAGTGCTGGTACGGTTGGGAGGGTGGTTTGGCGACTTTCTTGCACAAGGGGACACCATCGGCGATAATTAAATGGCTTTCCGGTTCCAGAGAACTCCTTATTGATTTTGATGTTTCAATTCACTGCGTAGCGCGTCGCATTTCGGCTAAACGTTCAACATCGTCAATATGCTTTGGCAAGAAACTTGTGGGCGGGCCCAAGTTTTGCCGCAGGTTTTATCATCGTTCCTTTCCGGCAATTCGTAGGTCAATGGTGTCAGAAGTCTGAGACAGACACCGACCTCTGATCTAAAAATAGCACTAAAATTACGTACTCACCTACTACTACCATAATAGCGCTTGATATTGACATGATCTAGTTGATGCCTCCGTTTTATCGATTGGCACTGGGGCACTATGATTCAACCAATAAATAATGGCAGACGACCTGCTCCCATTGTTCTTCGAAAATAAGAGTTGAACGCAATTCTTTACAGCACGTAAAGGCAGAAAAATTAACCGTGCCAGTGAGTACTGGAAATGGCTACATGCTAATCCTGAAAAAGTTAGAACAAAATAGCTTTCACGTGACAAAACAAACTTCTGAATGGTTGGATTTTAAGTACACATGATTATGATTAGAGAATACAGGTATCCTCCGTGAGGCACGTGACCAGATAACACAACGGAAATTATGCTTGCAGAAGATGTTATGTGGCAAACTTCTGATGCGACTGGCACAACACATCCAGCTTACATTTGTAAATAGAATCTACTGCACTGTTAATCAGCTCTAGGAGCAATACAATCTAACTAATTCGGGGAGGCGGTGCCTGATAGAACCATGGAGACGTCAGACAAGCCCCAAATAACCACCTGCCACACATGTTTGAGACGTGGCTCATACATGGCAGTAAGCGGTCCCCAGCCATTGTGTATTCAAGGCAGCTGTTTCTAAAAGCACTTCTTGTGCACAATGGATGGGCCTGTCTCGTCGTACTCGCCCTTGGTGACATGCTGGTTTTGAGGGAAAACGACCTTCGCCAATATCGCACCACCAAGCCAGGCTGAGTGCTTTGGAAGGTTCTCGGGCATGTATTCCGGAGGCTGTAGGAGTGCACACTCAGTAAGTAATGGCCAGATTATTTGAGAAGGGTACACTGAGGTAGCATCAGGAGGAAGGTTACCTTGACAAGAGTTGGGCGGATTGCTGAAGCAGACAGATTTGCTTCTCCCTGGAACCTGTCCTCGAAACCTTAAAGAGATGAAAGTAAAATGAATATAAAACTTAGTTGTATACAGAACGGGTTATGATACCTATAATAACCACACTCTATAATTAAGTTTTATTTGAGTAACATATTGTCCAGTGCAGTCCACATTTGAGCTTGTTGACTATTCTGTCCACAGGACACCTAAACACGAGACTAAGGGGTCATCAAGTGCTATAACAGATTCCAGTTTCATTACAACCAACTGAAATAGTGAAATCTCAAAGTTTTAATAGCATAGGTTTACAATTAGGATAACATCCTAACTAGAGACATTTATTTGTTCAGGAATAGAATAATGCATATGTTCCATAGCAACAACAATAACAACAACAACAACAACAACAACAAAGCCTTTTATCCCAAGTAAGTTGGGGTAGGCTAGAGATGAAACCCATAGGAAACACAAAAAGGGGAGAACCAAGAGGAATACAAAATTGCAGCTACCTAACTGGTTTGTCCATAATGCAGATATTTTCATCTTGAAAGAGATCTACACCCATAAGAACAGTAAAACAAAGAGAGATAACCACCCTTAATTGCTAACAAATATGCATTTGTCATGTAAAGCAGAAGGTTAAGGAAGGCGAATGCAAATCAAGAGGAAAACAACATTTCTTATTTGTAAACTCTACAAGGCATTTTGCATTGGAAAGGCGATAACTAACCAGTCATTGACATGGTGCCACCGCATAACATGGTATTTTCAAGCAGCTGCCGATGGTACTCTGATGAAACATTTGATACACTTGTAACTAGCTGGTGCACGATACCATAATCTTCTAAGCCCAAAATACGGGGTTGAAACAAAGCTTCGCCAACAATATACCGCTCTTTTTGAATTGTTATAACCTGTATTAAGAAATACTTGTAAAACATTAGTTTGATGCAAAAACATATGGTCAGCAAAAGGGAGTAAACAAGTTTAAAAAGAGAGGAAGAGAACAAGCACACTATAGCATTTTATAAACATTAATTCAATATATCATGCATTAAGGAAGAGCAATGAAGAATAAACAACCTGCCCATCAGGAAGTGTGTGCTTTTCTGGCTGGCATGAGTTTTCTATAGCTTCAAAAGCCAACTGATCTTCTGCGCAGCAAGCGTACTGCTCTTTCAGCCTCTCAACATCAGAAGGATCAATGTTTATCAATGGGTTAGATTTTTTAAGTTCTTGTGCAAATAGGTTTGTCAAGTCAGTTCCTCCAATCTCAAGTCTCTTGGATGCTACATGTTGAACAGCACCTTCACAAACAGGAGCAATATCTGATAAAATAGAAGAAAATGTTACTAACCAACTGTGGTGTTGCTTGCCCCTGTTGGAAAACAGGCAAGCTCTCAAGTCACCAACACTCAGAACACAAAAGGAATTTGTTCTGCAATGAAACTGCAGTGATATCTGTTTTTCTCCATTTTTTTTATATGGTCAAGCAAGCAAACCAGATCATGGTTCCTGTTGAAAATAGCAATGCAAACTTCCGGAAACTTCTATCTTATTCATGACCCAAGATATTTATACTTAGGAGTATTCTAGAGCTAGTATCATGGTAACTTTAGAATAGTGTGGAACCTAGATATTTAGTGGAAATGTTCTAGAGCTTGGACACTTGTCCTAGTGTCATGGCTCACCTAGGCCTATAAATAGAGGAGCCACCCCCCTTGCCATGGCATCCCATACAAGGGGCATGGTAGAGAGTGCTAGGTAGAGAAGTGTGAGAGTGTGAGTGTGAGGTGAGAGTCACCAGCCAGCCACCTCAGTGTTGTGGACACTTGTGTGTGTAAAGTATTTTCAGCTATAATAAAGCTTTGTTAGTATAAGTGCTGGTCTCCAAGTTTATAGTTCTAGGTCCTCATTAGTGGGTTTTAGGGCCACCTAATTTCAACAATTGGTATCAGAGCAGGCGGTTCGGGACCGTTATTTTGGGGGTGCTTAGCGTGCTAAGGGGAGACTCTGCCGGTGCATAGTCTGGGACTGTGAAGCTGAGTGGTCTGGGACCAAATAAGCTTATTGACAGAGGAGTCAATCACTATGGCAGATCTGTTTGGCTCAAGTTGTGGGATTAGGAAGCTAGCTCAACAACCACAACTATGGCTACTGGAAGACCTGCATGGAGTCCTACCTTCAAGGTCAGGACTTATGGGAGATTATTGAAGGCAGCGAGAGAGTGCCCCCGGCTCCGTCCAAGGAGGATGAGCTACGAAAGTGGCGCATCAAAGCTGGCAAGGCTATGTTTGTGCTGAAGACAACCATTGAGGAGGACCTGCTAGAGCATATTCGAGATGCGGAGACTCCAAAGGCAGCCTGGGAGACTCTAGGGAAATTATTCTCCAAGAAAAATGAAGCGCGCCTCCAGCTGTTAGAGAATGAGCTTGCTGGTATCTCTCAAGGTAATATGACCATCTCTCAATATTTTACTAAGGTTAAATCAATTTGTAGAGAGATATCCCAGCTTGAACCAGAGGAGAAGGTTAGTGATGCCCGTATGAAAAGGATCATCATACATGGCCTTAGACCCGAATATAATGGGTTTATCGCTGCGGTGAGAGGATGGCCCACTCAACCTTCATTGGTAGAGCTGGAAAATTTATTGGTTAATCAAGAGGAGCTAGCCAAGCAAATGGGTAGCCTTACCATAAAGGAGGAAGAGGAGGCACTCTTCACAAAGAAGAAAAAGGGTCAATCTTGGAGGCCAGGAATGCATAAGCAAAAATGGACAGAAGGTGACAAGCATCATCCAAAGGAAAGAAGCCACTTTTCAGGGGGAGCACGAGGAAAAAGAGAAGGCCGGCCGTACGTGAAGAAGCAAAATGATAGTTGCTTCAACTGCGGTAAGCAAGGTCATTTTGCTCGAGATTGTTGGCTACCAAAGAGACGCTTTGAAGGAAACATGGCTACTACCACAATGAAGAAAAAGGAAGAGGAGACAGTTGTGAGTGAAGAAGAATGGGATGCTGAAGCTGCACTCTCCCTAGAAGTTGAGGAGTTGGAGAAGGACATCGAAGATCCAGCTTTTGCAGCAACTACTAGTCCAAGACTAAACTACAAAGAGGATTGGATAGTTGATTCAGGCTGCTCCAACCACATGACAAGTGATCATGAGAAGCTGGAAGATATGGATGACTACAAGAGAAGCAGAGTGGTGTTAACAGCCGACAACTCAAGGCATTCAATCTCGCATGTTGGGACAGCCACTATTCCAAGGTATGGTCCTCATCAGCTCCAACTCGAAAATGTTTATTACGTCCCGGGATTGAAGAAGAATTTATTGTCGGTACCTCAACTAACAGCAGAGGGAAAGTATGTTCTCTTTGGGCCAAACAAGGTAGCCATATTTAGACAAGTGAAGGTGATAGGTACACCTATCATGGAGGGAAAAAGGAGACAATCAGTTTATGTGCTCTCCGCTGAGTCTGCATATGTGGAAAAGACTCGGAAGAATGAGAACTGTGATCTCCGACATGCTCGTCTTGGCCATGTGAACTATACTAAGCTAAAGGAGATGATGAAGAGACAAGTACTAAAGGGGCTTCCTCCATTGGACATCCGGACAGATGTTGTTTGTGCTGGTTGTCGGTATGGCAAGGCTCATCAATTGCCATACAAGGAGTCGGGATATCGGTCCAAGACACCATTGAAGCTTATACACTCCGATGTCTTCGGCCCGATCAAGCAAAAATCTCTTGGAGGAATGCGGTATATGGTGACATTCATTGATGATTTCTCAAGGTACGTATGGGTTTCCTTTATGAAGGAAAAATCTGAAACATTTACAAAGTTCCGAGAGTTTAAGGAGAAGGTAGAGGGTGAACTCAACAAGAAAATTCAATGCCTACGTATCGACAATGGGAGAGAATATTTATCAAATGAGTTCACCAAATATCTTAAAGGGAACAAGATAAGAAGACAATTGACATGCCCTAATACTCCACAACAAAATGGAGTAGCAGAGCGCAAAAATCGTCATCTTGCTGAAACTTGTCGTAGTATGCTCCATGCTAAAAATGTTCCTGGAAGGTTTTGGGCCGAATGCATGAGGACAGCCGCCTATGTGATTAATAGACTATCACAAGACAAGTTGGGTTTCAAATCACCTCATGAGTTGCTTTGGAGAGAGAAGCCCACGAGTAAGTCATTTTAAGGTTTTTGGATGTGTCTCGCTACGTGTTTGTGCTCGATCACCTTAGAAGCAAATTTGAGAAGAAGGCGATCGGATGCATCTTTGTTGGCTATGATGATGCACGAAAGGGTTGGAGGTGTTGTGATCCAACCACGGGAAAATGTCACACCTCAAGAAATGTGGTATTCGATGAAGCATCTGCGTGGTGGACACTCGAGAAGATTGAGCTACCGAGACTCTCATGCCTTAGAGGAGGTTCCGAGAAGAAAATAAAGAAGAAGAAAGAATGGTTGAGGAGGAAATATCGACTCCAAGTAAAAGTAAAGAAGGATCACCGGTGAGATCCAAGAGCCCTTGGAAGACCGGGATACATTCGAAACTATGGATGAGTCTACACAACGACCGATAAAAGTATATACCCGAAGAAATAAACCAAGGTATGCTAATGCTGCTCTTGTTGATGATTCTATACCGTTGAGCCATCCTCATATGAAGAAGCGAGCACAAGGTCCGGAGTGGCTTAAGGCAATGGAGGACGAGATTAATGCACTAAATGAAAATCAAACCCGGGATCTAGTACCAAGGCCAAAGGATGTGAAACCCATATCTTGCAAATGGGTTTACAAAGTAAAGACTCGTCCGGATGGCTCAATTGAAAGGTATAAAGCTCGGCTTGTTGCCCGGGGATTCTCTCAACAATATGGAGTTGATTATGAGGAAATATTCAGATCCTGTTGCCAAAATCACAACTATCCGAGTATTGCTCGCATTGTCCGCTTGCAAGTCTTGGAAGTTGTGGCGGATGGATGTCAAGAATGCCTTCCTACATGGCGAGCTTGACAAAGACATCTATATGGAGCAACCACGAGGATTTGAGAGCAAGACTCACCCCGAGTATGTCCGCAAATTGAAGAAAGCCCTATATGGCTTGAAGCAAGCTCCAAGAGCATGGTACGGCAAAATCGGTGAGTTCCTCATACAAAGTGGATTTAAAGTTGCTCCATCGGATTCGAGTTTATTCATAAAGTTCAAGGACGGAAGGTTGGCAATAGTCCTTGTCTATGTTGATGACTTGATCATCACCGGAGACTACACCGAGGAAATACAAAGGACAAGAGAAAATCTCTCCGTCCGATTTCGGATGAAGGAGCTTGGAGAATTAAGACACTTCCTTGGACTTGAGGTGGAGCATACAAAGGAAGGGCTATTCTTAGGCCAACAAAAGTATGCCAAGGATCTTCTTCAAAGGTATGGCATGCTTGACTGCAAACCTATGTCTACACCTATGGATCCTAATGTGAGGTCGAGACAAGATGAAGGGAAAGACCTAGAGGATGCGACCATGTACCGACAGGTGGTCGGTAGTCTTATCTATCTCACACTAACTCGACCGGATATATCTTACTCGGTTGGTGTGGTTAGTCGATATATGAGCAAGCCAAAGAAGCCTCACCTTGATGCGATCAGGCGTATCTTGAGGTATGTTAAAGGCACCATTAACTTTGGTATTCTATATAAGAAGACAAAAGAATGCCGGGTGAATGGGTATTGTGATGCCGACTATGCTTGGAGACCGTGACACAAGGAGGTCAACTATCGGATATTGCTTCGACCTTGGATCGGGAGCCATATCATGGTGTAGCAAAAGGCAACCTACGGTGGCTCTATCAAGTACTGAAGCGAGTATCGTTCAGCAGCTACGGCAGCACAAGAAAGTACTTGGCTCAAGCAACTAATGGAGGATCTTCATCAGCCGACAGAGTACCAAGTAAGGATTCTCTGCGATAATCTATCCTCTATTCGTTTGGCGAGAAAATCCAGCCTTCCATGCAAGGACCAAGCATATAGAAGTCCAAGTACCACTACATAAGAGAAAAGGTCCTTGAAGGTGAAATTGAGATGGTGCCTACAAGAACCGATGAGCAGATCGCTGACATTTTCACAAAGAGTCCGAACAAGACAAAGTTCGAGAAGTTTCGAAAGGCACTCGGCATGGTCTGCAGGACAGCTTTGGGAGGAAGTTTGCCTTGAGGGGAGTGTTGAAAATAGCAATGTAAACTTCCGGAAACTTCTATCTTATTCATGACCCAAGATATTTATACTTAGGAGTATTCTAGAGCTAGTATCATGGTAACTTTGGAATAGTGTGGAACCTAGATATTTAGTGGAAATGTTCTAGAGCTTGGACACTTGTCCTAGTGTCATGGCTCACCTAGGCCTATAAATAGAGGAGCCACCCCCTTGCCATGGCATCCCATACAAGGGGCATGGTAGAGAGTGCTAGGTAGAGAAGTGTGAGAGTGTGAGTGTGAGGTGAGAGTCACCAGCCAACCACCTCGGTGTTGTGGACACTTGTGTGTGTAAAGTATTTTCAGCTATAATAAAGCTTTGTTAGTATAAGTGCCGGTCTCCAAGTTTATAGTTCTAGGTCCTCATTAGTGGGTTTTAGGGCCACCTAATTTCAACAGTTCCTATAGAACCGGATCAGGCCATAGTGGTCTCCTAATTTCTATGGTTCAGGTTCTACCACACCACCGAGGCCATTACACCATTTCAATCCTAAAGACTAGGACTCTAAACCTCACAGACTGATGCTAACTCCTAGCGGTCACTGGACTGAAACTCCGAACAAATTGACACTGAAGGAAACCCAACAACTATGCTAACTACTGAACACATGACTTGTATATTATGGAGAAAAGAAAAGGTGCTTACGGGAACAAAACTTGGCTAACCACCAAAAACATGCATTGGACAGGGAATACTGTACGGTAATGTCATGGCAGTGCATGACAACAGCGTCTTTTCAGTTAAAGGTAACCACGTATTATTTTGTCTCAAGTTAACAGGGTCAAAGTTACCAATTATTCGTCAGTCAGGCACCCCACGAATGATCTATAAAACCAAGTATAAGTAATTTTGAAAACCCATCAAAATGGAACCGCGAGATAAATGACTTTAGACTGTTCCAAAGCACGATAAGGCAGTTCATGTTTTACACTCTACTCAATAGCTCGCAAAATACACAGCTGCATCTTTTTCAAGAAAACTGCAACACAAATGCTATGTTGTTATGGTTGACTGCTATTATAGCCGCCCTAGGTTTATTAGGGATTAAGTCCTTTAGTTAATTAAATGTAATGGGCCAAGGCCCAATCTAGACAGCCCACTTTTGTAAACCCTCTCTATATAAAGAGAGGGGATTCATCAATAAAGATCAAGTAGGTTTAAAGGGGTAAAACCCTAAACTCTCTCCCTCTCTCCTAGCCGCCGCAGCTGCTGCCTCACACCGCCGCGCCCCTGCCAGCAGCCGCCTCTCTCAATTCTCTTTCTCCTTGGTTGCTAATTCATGCACATAACATATGTGCATTCATAATAATCCTTCTGTGACCTTAGTCTACTATTTTTATGTCATAATTGAACAAAAGGTGGCAAATACCTCAATGATTTGGACCATGGAGCTGCAGTAGCTGTGTCTACTATAATATTTTAGCAATTTTCTTAAGATGCAGGGCGCAATAAGGGAAAAAAATCAGGCACAAAGGATATATTTCATCCAGATAAAACTTGTGTCATACTGTCATGTTCCGAGTCAACAGAATTTTTTATTAGGCAGAGTCCTATTAGATTACAGTTGATAAGAGTTTGAATCCTATAAGTAACAGCCAGACTCCTATATATTGGAGGAGCACAGCGCATCAAGGAATCATGCAACTGCCTATTCTCTAGTTTCTCCGACCCCTTGCTTCTATCTTCCCAATCTAATACTGTTGTTCATTATCTAGTTACTACCTGTACAGGAGAGTACCTTGTACTTGACACTTGGGCCATTTATATATCTTCCGATATATTCATAAAATGCAATAATGTGTTCTATAACGAATTATTATTCAATCCAACTCTACACATACTGTTTTCAGTTTTTTTGCATATTTTGTCTTAATATTCAGTTATTACAGGCACCATTCACAAATAGATTCCTGATAGAAAAATTCATTTACTACAATTAGTTTCAACTTCACTCTTTATTAATAACCAAGTTGAAAAAGAAACAACTCATTATTTCTTCACTTTAAGAATCTACAGGAAAAATGTGTGGGTGAAGCAGGGAAGATGAACAAACAACTCTAAAAAGGTCAACAGTATGAAACATATTGTTTGTCACTTTAAGACAGGTAAATGATAGTTTGGCGAAGGAATAGCAACAGAATTATACACAAAAATGAGTAAATGAAATTGGATAGAACCACAAACATACAATACACATCATTGTTCATTTACTAAGTTCAATTACTTTTTAAAAAAGTAATAATAACTCTGGTAATGTAACAGAAATATATTCTTGTAAATCATTTACATAAGAATTTGGGTCATCATTATGTTCCCACACCAATCACCATGTGGCCATTCTGTTCAAGGGCATGAATTTTTGAGTCAAAAGGGAATATATATTGTAACAACAAGGTTCCGTATGTGTTGGTTTGACTACAAGGCTATTATGGTTTGACTACAAAGAAAACTAGAAGATAATATTCTACAAGTAAAGCATGGTCAATTCATCCAAATAAAGGAAGTGCAAGGTGAACATATTCACAAATATTATCACTGCATAATAAAAGTCACATATGGAATCAACAGAAAAATCTAAATCTGAACAATCCAAAGTAAAGATACTATTGGTTTCATGATATTACCTATTTTCCCATGCCCAATGTCAACTGTGCAGCCTGAAATGCGTCCAACAGCATATAGTGACAACACAGCTTGTTCTGAGTCGTAAAAGCCTGAAACGTTGAACTTTTCAAACATAAGTTGCACCAATTGTTCCCGTAGGGCCTGTAGAGAGCATCAAGGGTAAACAAAGAGGAGAGTCAGAAAAAAAAATCAGGTGCAAACCTGCTAAAGCTATGCTTTAGACACTCAAACATGAGCAAAATAAAAGCAATCTTCTTTTGAGAAAACTACAAGATATATAATATTACATCACTAGGATTTTTAGCATGCCTCGTTGACTACAGATGTGGTATTATAAACTTCTTCGCTGTCAGCAACAGGAGAACATCCACATCAGAAGAATCACATAGCTAAGCTATTGATATAAACTCCACATAGCTAAGCTATTGATTTAAATTGCATTTGTATACTGGTCTGGAGCTATAATTTTACAGTATACTCTTCAACTAGTAGCCAACACAGCACAAGAATTTTCACCAAAGTACACAGTGTGGAAACTTGCCATAGCAACCATAGCATTATCACAGTTCATTATCTCACCTCAGATAAAATAACATACAGAATCCAATCATAATTCCCTATTGCTAACAAACTTTACGAATATAACTAATATACTATGCAAATGCATCACCTACATAGCAATGGTTTACCACATACTTTGGATTATAATATGATCTGACCATCTGGCTGTAGTTTATAACAGGAAACCATAAAAGATAACAGAAGTATTGTGGTTAGGCTTATCTTTATACATAGCTATCGGACACATTAGACCGTCAAGTTAAGACCAAACCAAATTACTTGTCCTAAGACCACCCACGTTTACTTGTCCCAGTACAAATCGGACCACAACTGGCCATCCCCATCAGGAATACTACTACACAGAGCATCTTAGCAAGCTTAATTGTAGCAGCACAGGAAATCCATCACCTTGGGAGTGAATAATGGCTCGGTGAAGAGGATCTGGCCCTCGTCCCCAATCTCCCAGCCAATGTTGCGGTACAGGACGTAGTTGAGTAGGTCTTCCATGGCATCCCAGTCCTTGACGAAGCCACGCACCACGGGGTGCACCACCAGCTCATCCTCCGTGCTGTCGGCCAGATGTTGGTCCTCGACCTCCGGCTTCATCTTCGAGGGCATCACCTGAGCAGGAAATCCCTCAGATATGGGAGGAACTCAACTAGAATTCTCATACACACACAAAAAAAAGAGCAAAAATTCCGCACGCGTCGAGCGGGACCGGCGAGATCCGCGCACTCACCAGCGCGGGGGCCTGGTCTGGCAACGCGATGCCAGCCTTAAGCAGCTTGGAGCCCGCGTCGACGACCACCGCCTCCATGGCCGGCGCTGGCGAAAGGAGTGAGGGAAACCCTAGGTTTCGGAGGCGAGGCGCTCAGGGAATGCAGAGGGGACGGGGCGATGGTTTCTGAAATTTTCTCACCGCGGGAAAGTGGAAGAGGGTTTTGCGGAGATTTGCGTAGTGGGTGGGCAGAGCCGGAGGGAGGATGGAAGAAGCTCTCGAGGTTGTGCTTGGATCTCGCTCGGGGGACAGCGGCTGGGGTCTGCAAACTTACTAAGCTGGCGTATTCTAGAGGTTCCCGTTTTGGAAAACCAGTCGCAAACTTCATAAATTCCGTTTCAACCCGGGAATTCCTTAATTTGAAATTTATCTATAATATGAAATCTACTTATCTACAAAAGATGCAACCCACTAAGAGTCCTTCAATGTTATTTCTCTAGCTCCACGTTGTGCCGCATCATCTCCAACCCACTAAGAGCCATTCAATACTATTTCTCTAGCTCTACGTTGCATCACATCATCTCAAATAATTTTAATCATTATAATTTGAACTTTTCAATTTGCCACGTGATCTAGAAAGTTTCCACTCCCATCTATCCATCCATGCATCAATATCCTCATATCAGTTCATGTTGTCCGGTCACCATGAATTAAGGTAGAGAAACTATTGCCTCCAAATACCTCCATTAATACGCAACCTTTTGTTCCTATGTCTTTTTCGTTTCTATTTACTTTTTCTGTGATTATGGAGTGTTTTGTTTTTTCTTCATATTATATAAATGGACCGCGACAACGCGCAGGGTATCATCTAGTTTATATACCGAGTGAGCCCGCTATCGTGGCCATCCATTTGTCCTTGGATGATAGCGTTGTAGAATGTGATCGGTTGCTCCGATTTATGTCCTATCAATACGGTATATGAACCTGTACCACCGTATGTGATACAAGCGAACTGTACCGCAATCTAGAATAAATTGTTCCGTTATATCTCCATTTCAAACGCAAACGTCACTTTTCTCTCTTTTACTCTCCTCCCGACGAGGAAGGTGCAATCGGCGGCGTGGTCCAGCAGCGACGATGGCAGCGAGTCGAGCTCCACGTCGATGGCGGGCAAGCAGCCGACCCAATCTCGTTGGTAGAGTGCTCTAGCCATGAGTGTGTTAGATATCGAGCACACGAACTCCGGCGGGATAGGCTTCTCCTTTGTCCGCTCCTCATCGGAGCACGTTGCCTACCACGCCGGAGGATCCATTGTCGGAGAAGCACCGACGGATCTGCCCTATTCATGTTCCATCCGTTCGGGTATGATTGAACAGGGTCGGATCTAGACATGTTCCTCATCCATCTCGGAAGGGATCGGGCGAAGGGCAAGAAAGGAGCTTGGATCCGTGCCACGAAGGGTGAACCCGCGGCCCACGCTACGTCAACAACAATCAACCCCTCCCCGATAGGCCCTCTCTTCGCGGGCCTCCCTCTCCTGGTTGTGCGGCCGGCCCTCCTCCGACCGGATCCTACGGGTGAAGGATGGATCCGAGGGGCGTATGCGAGGATTTGGTTGAGGCACCGGCAACCTCGAGGAGGCGCGGCGACCAACGCCCGAGCAAGGACGTCCTCCACATAGCGATTACGACCGTCGATTCGCCGCTGTCCCCGGCAGCCAACTCCGTCCTGTGCATGTGTTTGTGCCGGTCGGGCTCGAGGTACCTCGATGCCACTACATCACGGTCGAGTTGTACATCGGCGTCGTTGATGGTCATCGAATTCGGGCAACTAGGAAGATTGCTCATGAAGGACATGGTGACTCATCGAAGGTGTACGACCGGTTGGGAGGGTCGACAGCGTGGTCTCCGACCGATACAAGGTACCGGAAGGTTCTATAGACCGATATGGAAATAGAGACGGACAATAAGACCGACTTATTCGAGTAATCCCCAAGAAAAATACAAGACCGACCGAGTAGAACTCTACATCGATAAGTAACCTTAGAGATAGAGTTTCAAATTATGTAAATCTTGTAACCGACTAGGATTTTGCACGTAACCCTTCCTCCACCGATATATAAGGTGGGGTAGGGACCCCTACCAAGAACACGGTACGCAATAGCAATCTTCTAAGACAATTATTACTCACAATTGAGGGGGCCGAACTCTGTCTAAATCACTGCGTGTTCTTGTGTTGTTGCACCATGGAGTTCTTGATCCGTTAGGGGCCATATAGTTTGCTCGCTAAGATAAAACCTCGACAATTGGCACGTCGGGTAGGGGGTCCCGACAAGATTCTCCGGCGAGCTCGATGACATCTACAATCGACTTTGACTTTGCTCCAGGCTTCGCAATCCGCTTCGGGTCTCTTGAATCCAAGTCCGATTCCACCGGAAAACTCCAGCTGATCAATGGTGACCGCAATCTGGTCGTTGCTTTCGAAGCGCGACCACCGAAACGATCCCAATCACCACTCCGAATCTTCCGAGTTTGCCGCTACCGGCTTTATGGTGCGATCAACCAAATCGATCGAATTTTCCTTCACTCGGACAATCAAACTATGATCGTGGCTGCCACGCACTTTGTGGCACCTAGCGGCTCGTCCGAGCCAAAAAGTGATTTCAATGACGGCGTACAAACTCTGTTCCAAGTCTTCATGACCGCCTCGCTGACCCAGCCAGTGTCGAGTTGTACTTGCTCCGACTATCGTTCCGGCTGGATTTCATCTTCCTCCTGTTGTGGCCGAGGTGGAGGACTGTGCACCTTCACAATGGGGTGTTTTGCTCGAACAAGTCTCGGGGTCTATGCGGAGGAGGATGTTCTATGGGATAGTTGTATTTTGTTGTCTCCTCAATCATGAACATGAGATATGGACCA
Source organism: Chloris gayana (assembly GCA_031894775.1). Lineage (NCBI taxonomy): Eukaryota > Viridiplantae > Streptophyta > Magnoliopsida > Poales > Poaceae > Chloris > Chloris gayana. The sequence continues at coordinate 25,220 of JAUNZO010003707.1, forward strand.
AAACCACAAGATTTCCGTAACAATCCCAACTTTGTAAATCAAAAGGGTTGTGATGTGTTAATTTCAAAAGAAATCAAATTGAAAAAAGTTCAAACCAATCCTTTTGAATTTCTGCGTCTTGGATCAATTCTGTTCGTAGCCCATCTCCTTTTCTCCTATGCGCAGCCCACCGAGACCCAAACAATCAAAACCACTCATCCCAGCCGGCCCACTAGTGCGTGAACAATGTTCTTCTACTTGCCGCTTCCACCATGTCCGCTTGATCCCATAGCACGGATGCCAAAGCCGATGTGGGGGCCATCTTGTGCTCGCCGCCCTGCTCCCACCTACTACCCGGCACCCCTACAAGTATCCCGGATGTCGCCATCGCACCCTCAACCCTCCTCGTGCCGCCCCGGGGCACGGAACCGCGAAACCCCTAGCCATCGCCGCTCGGTCCACCCCCCCCGCCGCGGTCGGAGAAGATAGTCTCACGGGTGAGCTTCCTTGACCCTACCTTGTTCTCCTGTCGTCGCTCGTTGTCGTGCTGCTCACGGTTCGGTGTTTTGCTCTAGGAGTAGTACGAGCAGGGCAAAAGAAAGTTCGGCCGCCGTCGACATCACCACCGTTCATCCTCTCCGGTGAGGCTCGTCTCCCCTAACCCTTGTTCGTCGCCCACCATCGTGCGCCTCGTCTCTTGGCCCTAACCCCTCGGCGTTCGGTCCCTTGCGGTCTCGGAACAAAGGAGCGTAGTCATCGTCGACTCGGCCAAACCCTCTACATGTTGTACGCCATCGACGCCAACCGCGAGCTCGTCCCCGTCCGTGGTCCTCCGTCGACTCCGAGGTCTCCCACGGAACCACGGTGAGCTCGTCCCCGTCCGTGGTCCTCCGTCGACTCCGAGGTCTCCAACGGAACCACGGTGAGCTGGCGCACCTTTTCCCTCCCTTCTTCCTTTGATTCGCGCACAAATTTCATACCTTCGTCGATTTTCGCCGCCGCCCTCTCTGCCACCGGCGAGGTTTAGGTTGTGAGCTTGTTTAGGGTTGTTTGTCCGGTCGTGGAGTTACGTGGCGGTCTTTAGACGCTTGTGCGTGCGATTTGGTGGAAAAAGGAGCGTTGTGGGTGAATCGGAGTTTCCCCTTTCCACCACCGCCTCGCTCACCGCCGGCGAGGCTCCGGCCACCTTTTGGTTCGGGGTCGGGTTCCTTTAGCATCGTGCGAGAACGGGCTACCTTTTAGTGCGCTTACATTAGGATGAGCTCCATCCTTGGGGTTTTCCCTCGAGCGTCGCAGCGGAGGCATTGCTCCGGCGAGCTCGTGCCGCTGCTCCGCTTGGAGCTCATCCAAGAGGTGAATTTCTCTGGATGCGTGTGTGTATGTTGGTCTATCCGGTGCGCTTGGTTTGTCCCACGACGAGCGATAGCGTCGGGACGTGCTAATTCGGCGAGGCGTGCGGTGGTGCGCGGCGACGCCGCCCGTCTCTCGGTGATCGATGACATCACCTCGGTGGCTTGGTCCATGGTTGGCTCTACCGCTCCACGTGATCCAATGGCAGAGTAGTTTGAATTGGTTCGGTACATGGTACGAGTAGTGGACCGGAGGAGAATATTCTCGGATTTACCTTTTCCCTTCATTTTCCGAATTTCCAAAATTCCTTTTGGAAATTCATATCTAATTCTTTGGGTGTCGGAAAAATACGCAATCGGTTGTGTTAGGATTGTAGCGACGTTCTCTATACTTTGGTGTAGTTGTCGGGGTTTGAAATCCGCCGGATCCCGACTGAGTTTCCATGATTCCGGAGATCCGGTCCGGGCCGGTTTCACCGGAGACCGGGATCCCGGATTTGAATTTTGAATTTTTTGAAAATTTGAAAGAATTTGATATGAAAATATGAAAAAAAAACTAGATGAAAAATCATGATTTATGGTGAAATCCAATCATAAAAATGATGATGTTTTGACTTATGAGAAAAATGAAGTAAGATACAAGTTAAGAAAGAAATAAAAAAACCTTATCTGGTATTGAGTTCATGTTTATCTATCATAGTTTGTATTTGTCATCGAAGTATTAGTTGTGGACTTCATTTAGGGACTTGTAATTGAACTATGTGTGATGGATGTATGTTTTATGTCTTTATCATGCATTTGTGATGGATGAATGTTTTATGTGTCATGAATATGAGTAGAAATATTATGAAAGCTGTTATGCCAATTTTTTAATTAATTCCACGCCTTTTTTTCACGTTTTAACCTCTTCTCAAGTTTTACAAATCAGTCACGGGATCCCGTAATCCCGTCCGGAATCCCGGTAATCCCGTCCGGAATCCCGGTAATCCGGTCGGGATCCCGGTCCATCCCGTCCGAACTGTCAAAACGGAGTTCGTCCGGATTCCGGCACGGGATTTCGGTTTCCGCGGAATCCGGCGTCCCTGTCTGGACCGGGATTACCGGGATAAACGGGAAAGTAAACCTTGGTAGTTGTTGTTCATGTTCCGAGTAGTATAAATTCCTATTCTTGCAATTTGTTATATATTTGTCTCGATTCGTGTGCCCGACCCGTGCTTGCGTGTTCCGTGGTTGATAGAGAAGTTTGAGGAGCAGCGAGTTCGAGGAGTTTCCACCAGAGCTGCCGATTGAGTACTCCGACCTCGCTCTGGGACCCATGTTTCTAAGACAAGCCACAATCCTTGATCACGCTTGCGCCTATTTAGTACTTGCATAATATGACTCATGTATATGAACTGTTACTTGCTACTTAGTATCATATCCTATGTCATATCATCCTATCCTTGTCACTCGTTGCCCTAGGATGCTCTAGTCTTGATACTTTACTATTGCTTAGTTGAACCCACACTTGAGAATCATGTTTTTGTGTTAAATAACCGTAGGTGCTTCTTAGGTGTTGAGTTTTTGCAATAGAAACCCTATAGGTTGTTTTGTGGGGTCGAGTGTTGGTGGTTAGGTGTCTGTGACACTTTTGGGGAGTTCTCGTTTAGGGAGTGCTTGTTGCGGGCACGGTTGTGTAGGGACTTCGGGGTTATGGAGTCCCCTGTGGTGGTGACGCTTGTTGTTGAGACTTGGTTTGAGGAAAGGGATTGGTGACTCGCCCGGCAGCTTGAGGACTCTTTTTCTTACTTACACATCACGTGACCCGTATGGGTGTGTGCTAGATCATGATGCTTGTAGAGGATCGGTGGGCTAGCCGTAGTAACGAGCTAGTGTTAGTGGATTTTGGAGCATTATCACGACCCATGAGTAGAGGATATCCCACTTGACAGGTGGTAGGCCTTTTACACCTTTAGGAACCTTTGACGTTTCTTAGGGGGATCCTAGACTCGAGGGAGCGGGAGCCGCCGGTCGATGCTTGTTGGTTGATCTTGTGTATATTTCTATACTTAGGCTACGACGGTAGCCCTATGTTATAGTACCTCTTCACGTGGGTACAAGTGTATATACTCTGCAGAGATTATAAACTATACGTATAGCCATGCCCCCGGATACGGGCACTATCTCGGATCTTCCTACTTGATTAGTTTGCTACTTCTCCCGTCCGATAGGTGTTTTACTTCGGCTTCGAGTCGTGGTTCTAGTGGAGGTGTGTCTGGACTTAAAATTTGATCCTTGCAGGAATGCGTTGATTCCTTTGAGGCCACTTATTGAATAATAATAGTAAAACTTGACTCACCTAGACTTTAGGTTGATTTCTTTAGGTATCGAGCCCCTTGCCTATCCTTCAAATATTCAAGCATGCATAACATTGTTGCTAAGTAGTGTAGCTTGTTGAGTACTCTATGTACTCACGACTTTCCACTTTGTTTTTCGGACGCGGACGTTGTTGACCCTCGTTGAACCTATCGACGGTGCTCGATGGAGTGGAGTGATGGTCTCGTCTACACTCGAGTGTCTGGTTGATTTGGTGACCCATGGTTGAATACTTCCGCTGAGTTGATGGTTCGACACTTGCCCTAGTTTCCATTTCCTTTCATGGTTGGCCTGCGAGCCACGATCTTTTACTCGCTGTGGATGTGGAATGATGTTAAGATACTTTGAGAATTTTTGTTGGATGATATTATTCTTTCCTTCATGTCTTCATCTCTCTTTTCATGGTTTTATGTTTATCAATTATGTTGGATGTACAAGCTATTCCCCCGGGAGTAGCTAAGAGGTACAAAGGCATGGTTTTCGCCTTTGAAGAAAATTGGACCGTCACAATTTCGAGGGTCGATCAAAATTGCCTTGATCTCCTCCCAAATGAAGTCCGTCACACGAATGCCCGACCTCCATCCCTCATTCTTGCCAGCAAATATTTTTAGTAGAGGGTGATGTCCGACGGGTTTCCACCTCTAGGTGAGAGAGTTTTTCTCGAACATCCTGTTCAACACCGAGTAATAGGTGTACAACCCTCCGATTAACCCCGCTTTGTCCCTTTCATTGTGAGGATCCATAAACTTTATTTGTTTTGCTCACTTGTGAATTCTAAATATGTTGGATAACTTTGTCCAAAACCGAACATTCGTGCAAACCTAATGTAGGAGATTGTGTGAAGCATACCCTCTGTCATCCAATGCATTTTTCTTTCACCTCCATCTCCCTCAAAGTACACTCGTGGCATAAAATTGAGCAATGATTTCTCTGTTCCACTAATACTTAAAGTCCAACAAATTCTTGATGTGTGTCCTCTCACAAGCTGCAATGACATAATCAAATATTGGGTTACCATGATTCTCCACGTGAAACCAGTCAACCCATTGAGCCTCGACACAATTGTATCCTTGTTCTTAAGAACGGGTTCATAGTAGTCTTGCTGAAATCGATTGTGAAACCGGTAGTCTATGCCATTTTCCTTTGGCAAGGTGTATGTATTTCTCTTCCTTAATTTTTTTCACTATCTTTGTTTATCCTTTGACTTTGTAATTTGTTGGCATAATTGTGAGGGCCTATTGAGAGACCTCATGATGGGTTTTTCTGGATAACCATTGTTCGCAACCCGACTAATAATTGTTCCATCCTACCCACCTTCAGACTTCTTCATCTTTAATTTCAGTTTCAGCATTGTCTCCTCACTCTCTTCATCATTTTCACTCTTCTCGGTTTCCTCTGCTGCAGCAATGTCATCCTCTCGACTCATTAGGTCTCATCCTCAATTTCTTCTTCATCCTCATCACCTCTAGACTCCTCACTTGTGATCTCATGCATTTCTTCATCCTCAGCTACAACTTTTCCTTTAACATCCCTCGAGCTACCGCTTGCCTCTAAATCAAACTGTCCCTTTTTCCTTCTTTCATTCCTCGGGTCTTGGCATCTTGATTTCCTCGGATAGTGAGATCAATAGTCCATGTAAGCGACCTCGGGACCGTAATATATTTGATTCGGAATCAAAGATAGGTGAATTGACAGGGTTCAACACTTTCCGGACCGGGCCACCGGTCTCGACCGCTTTGACCGAGCGGTTTGGCCGCTCTGTACGAGACAATGTTGTCACTTTTGATTTTGGGACAAAAATAGAGGGGCAACTTCAATTATTAAGAGAAGTAGTATGCCACAATGTAGATTAGCAGCAAAAGGAGATTTATCAAATTTTGGGGATAGAAACTTTTCTCTGCACAACCCGGTGTGACCGAGTGCCACGGGCAGCCTAACCGCCCTATGCAGGAAAAATTCTGCACCATGAATTTGATCAATGCCCACTTAGGAAGTGCATAATCTGGCAATGGGGAGGTCCTAGGCATACTAGAAGATGATTCCATGGCAAAAGACTTAAGAGACACCCTAGATAACTAGATCGGGATGGAACCAAACTTAATACCTTGAGGAGAGAGGAACCACGAAACTTAAGGCAGAGCTGGACTTGGATCCGGCCCGACCAACCTTGGAACTGCCAAATCCACGAAGGAAAGGAGGGATTACACGGAGGAATCAAGAAATTGCCATTTGCGGACCTTCCATAGAGAGGGGAGACCAGTTGGGGGAGTTTTGGAGAGAGAGAGAGAGAGAGAGAGAGAGAGAGAGAGAGAGAGAGAGAGAGAGAGAGAGAGAGAGAGTTACGGTTGGGTTACGCCTCGATGCACCCAGTCCGGCTGCCTTGGCCACCCGGTTTGACAGGGTTGAGGTGATTTTTTATGTGCAAGCCAGCCTGACCGACCCGACCATGTGGTATGACCGGGTGTGACTGAAAAAGATGGAAACCCTCGGTATCCAACTCAACTATCCGACCGAGTTGGATATTGTCCGACTCTACCGATTTACGTAGGGTGCGCTCGTCGTCCGGAGTCCGGCCCGTGTATCCGACTTGGCCGGATATTGTCCGATTAAACTGATTTGTTGGTGTATTTTTCAATTCTCCAGAAATACTTGAGCACTTTTGTGTCCCTCCAATTTCAACTTCTTTGGACCAATTTGAGGGATTTTTTGTCCTTCCTATTCAGCCATCTTGGGACTAATTTTGACACCAATCTTGGAGGTAGAAATTTCAAGGAGGTAAAATTGCAAACTTGAGAGCATCTTTTCATCCATGGCCAGCCATCAAATAAACAAGGTGAACAATGGCCATGATTGAATTGATATGGTCACAAAGACCCAAAAACTTCAATATTTTGAAAATCCACACAACCTAGCAAGTTTAGGTAGATTTTCAAAAACACTTATTTTAGAGCAAACAGAAGAAAAACAACATCCAAGGAGTCTTCTTAGTATATTTAGCTCATACCTTTCAATTGAAATAATTCTTGACCTAACATATGTCAAGTTCCATGGATAAGGTATAAACTAAATATCTAGGTACTCAAACTCATCAAGTGACACACACTCAACAAGACTTGGATTAATCGTTAGCTCAAGATACCATAAACATGCAAAGTCCTAGATGCACAAGGTACCAAAAAGGAACTGAACCTTAAAAACTTACATTTGCCACAACCAACAATTTCTTGATTCCAGCGAAGAATAACCAATAATTTATGCCATTCACAAATTATATACTTGTCATCTCATCCAACGAAGCTTCACCCAATGAAGTTAGTGATGAGAGGCCCAAGTGGCACAAATCCCATAGAGACTAATTTCTCTTCTCTTGCACACGAAAAGAGGCGCACTCTTCCTTTTGAGACTACACACATGCTAGGATGAACATTAGTCCCTTAGACCAAAGTTATAATTTAAACTCCCCCTTGATACATGCCAAGCTTTTGAATTGCTGAATTTTGCATGCATATTCAATTAAGAATAATATGGAGTTCAAACCATAACTTGATCATAAATAAATAAGTTGAGAGGAGATATAAGAAAGAATGTACTTATTCATAATCGGGAGGGTACAAGAATCACTCCGGTCTTCAAACACATCGGGTGTATTTGAATTTTGCCAGCTCTAGGCGGTCCGACCGCCCTTACAAGGTAGCTCTGACCGGATTGGAGGCCAAGTTGCACATTTGTTGATTCTTGTCATGTTCTTTCTTCTCAAACATTCATTGACACTAAGTGCTTTTATCTTGAGACGTCATCAGGCGGGATAGTGAACAATTACTCATTGAACTTGACTACTTGAACCTCAATTCACTTCATTTGATGTGTCAAGTTTCCAATGCATCTCATGACCCTTGAAAGCTAGATCAAGTATTCTTTTTGACACCTTGGTCTTGCTTTGAATCTTGCTTGAGCACATGAATGCATAGTGACCCATATCGTTGCACTTGAAGCATTGGATATGGTCAAGATTCTTCTATGTCTTCACTTGCTTCTTGTGCTGAGGAGACTTGTTGTTTGGTTTAGGCTCACGCTTAGTGACGGTTGTTCCCAACTCGAGGCTTCTTCACCATGTTGTCACGGTTATCTTGAGATGGTTGCACTTGTGCCTTACCCTTCAACCTAGCCACTTCTTCTTCAAGTCTCTTGACTTCTAGGTTTAGTTGATCATTTTCTTGAGCTATGAAATCATCACAAGATTCTACAAGAGTTTGCTCAACATTTGAATGTTGGCTTTGAGAACAACAAGAGTTAGCACAAATTAATTCAATTGACTTTTGTGAGCACGTACATTTTTGTGTGAGAGGTTGAGAATATGTTGCCGATGTTACCACAACCTCACGAGCCACTTGTAGCATAGCATGTGAGTCTTGGAGTATTTCATGAGATCATATGAGCTCTTCATGATCTTTTTGCATTGTCGCATGTTTGCTAGTGGGCACTTGAAGTTGGTCCTTAAGATCATTATTCTTTTGCCTTAGAGTCGATGCACAAAAAGAAGCATCAATAGCACAAGTATACTACTTTTCTTGTTTTTCATATTCACCGATGAAGGAGGTATGCGTGTTGTTGAGTTTCTCATGTTTTTCATGTAGAGTATTGAGCTCTTTCATCTTGTCAATGAAAAAGTCTTCTTGCTTCTCTAGCTGAAGTTCTTGCTCTTGAATCCTTGTTGCGAGCTGCATGACTTTGAACAAGTCTTTCTTGCTTATGTTGATAGACCAAAGTTGTCATCATCATCTTCACTCTCATCTTCTTTGTTTCCTTTAGTCATGAGAGTGAAGTGCTCTGGGAGGTAGACTCTTCACTTGGTCCATGACGCTCATTTTTCTTCGATTGAGTCTGCTGATTATCTAGACAACCCGGTCCGATTGCCTTGCTGACGCGGCTCGACCGCCTTGACTAGATTTTCAGTAGCACCTGATTCTTGACTTGTTGTGGACTTTAAACATCTCATTTGAATAGTCTTCCACAATACATAAGCATCTTCTATGAATCCATATTCCTTGTAGAACATGTTTTCAACATCCGAACTGAAAATAACTTAATAAGACATTAGCAATTTGAGCATTTTTTTGCCTGCATTTTCCTTCCTCAATGGAGTAATTATCCCAATTAAAATTTCGAGGATAAATGCTGACATCAACAATGCTCATCAAAATAGGATTGATAGTCTTCGGTTCTTCAAGAACGCACTTACACCAAGACACATAGTTAGAGCCATCAAGCAAAAGAAGTTCTAAGTGATTTTCACCTTCCGACGACATCTTTACTTATTGGGGTTAAGTTTTGTAGTCGAGTCAAGGCTCGATACCAATTGAAATGACCTTGATGTCGCCTAGAAGGGGGGTTGAACAGGTGAAACCTGAAAATAATACAACTTTTTTGCACGGAGTTAGTTCAACCCGGTCCGATCTCCTTGTCAACTCGGTCATATATCCTTATACGAGGCAGAATTGTCCACTCTAGTTCTACAACGGGGATGGGGGAAGAAGACCCGGTAGGCTTGGAAGTCTTCACCATTGGTTCGAGATTGTAGAACGAAGGCTTGGAAGAGAGCTAGATCGCGATTAGCGAGAAGTGTACGAGAGTTGGAGGAAGCCAAGGGCGCATTGCAGCGGATTTGGGAATGATTTTGAGCTAGGTCGTCGCTTCAACTTCTTCTAAAGACCCCGATATGGGCTCATGGGCTACAAGCGAGCGGGCCGGATGACGGCCCACTAGGTTTAGTCATGCCCAAAATTGTGTTTCCGTAATCTAACGGTTACGTGAAGGAAAGCCTTAGTGATGCAAGTAATCACGGGGCTCTTATGCAATTATGCATTCGATATGTAGTGCTAGACACTTAGTCGCATGTGTGATTTTAGCTCGGACAAGAACTGTTTGGAGGAAATTATGATGTTAATCGGTCGACTAATGAAATATCGATCTGCTATGGTCAATTAGCAACGATTAAGCTTATTTATCCGAGTCAAGCTCGAGTATATTGGAGACTGATTTAATTGGTCGAAAAATTAGTTCCTAGTGAATTCACTAAGAGGAATTTGATTATTGACCAATTTAATCGATCGAAATCGCTTCCTGGTGAAGACCACCAGGAGTATGAAACTTGTGACAAGTCTAACCGGTCGGAAAATATGTTCAGTCGGAAACCGGTGAGAGGAATACTATTGGTGACCTAGATTGGTCGGAAATTTCTGAAAATAAGCGTAGACTCTTTAGACTCGTTGCATTATTTGCGGAAACTCAAATGATACAAGAGTCGAGGGCTACATCTAATTAGGTGCACCTGACCGGTGCACCACATTCAAGATCGGTCGGAAATGATCCCGGAAGGAAGAGAATAATGATGACTCAACTAATAGACTCGTGCATTATTTGAAGGAGCTCAAATGATCCAAGACTCGGGGGCTATAAACCGATGGGGCCAGCGGGAAAATACTTTATTTTTTTGACATCTAAATAGGTGTTATGGAGAACAAAAGACCATTTTTTTGGCTTTTAGAAGTTTTGGTGCAACAAGATATGTTGCGAAGCATTCCAGAAGATGGAGTTCTTTTTAATTTCACATTGAAATCAGACCAACATGCAGAAGAATCTGGTCGATCAAATTCAAGGCAAAAAAAAAATACTCGGGGTTGTTGTCGGGTACTTACCCTACGGGTATATGCAAATCGGAAGATTGCTCATCAAGGATATGGTGACTCATCGAAGGTGTATGACCGGTCAAGAGGACCCACGGAGTGGTGTCCGAGCGATACAAGGTACTAGAAGGTTCCATATATCGATATGGAAACAGAGGCAGATAATAAGACCGACTTGGAGTAATCTCTAAGGAAAGTACAAGACCGACCGAGTAGGACTCTATATCGATAAGGAAGCTTAGAGATAAAGTTTTCAATTATAAAAATCTTGTAACCGACTAGGATTCTGCATGTAACTCTGTCTCCCCGGATATATAAGGCGAGAAGGAAAGGGAAATTTCATCCATGAGTTACCACTTTTATTATCCATGTGCCTGTTTTTTCTTAATTCTGAAAATCAGCTGAAACTAACGGAGAGTGCAAACCAAGGTCAATCGGCGTGAATTCAATATGAAAAACTAGGGTCAAGCATGCAAACGGGTCATCGTGCAATTGGATTCATAAACCGGGTCAACCACGCAATTGTTCCTTGTTTTTTTTGCTTCAAAGTCTCATTAGATATGGTGCTTCTACTGCATCTTTTTTTAGTAGGCAAGTAGATTTTGCTCTGGTCTTTGTACATTTGATTTTAAGTGCGAATTGAATTAGCAAATCAATCATTTTCACCTCTTCTTGGTTATTATTTTTTACACAAATTTGTATCTGTCAGTTCAAATGGTATGCTGATTCTCTGCTTAATCTAAAATTTATTGGTATTTGTCTGATTAAAGACTCATGATTTCCTCCAAGGTATATTACACCAACTCTGCAATGTACCATGTACTGAAAAATAAAAAAAGCATTACCAGTACAGTTGGATGAGTATATGCGGCTTGGTAGAAATAAGAACATTACTATAGTACAGGAAAAGAATTTGAATCATATTTTTGTAATTTCAGTTGGATTTAGTGATTATTCTTGTTCTGGATTGTACAAGAAGAGTACTTAATTTACTTGGTACCAGTGATGGAGTTTCGGTTAATGATGGTCATTTGAACATTGAAAAAATCAACATTATTTGTTCTGTAGTTTTTAAAGTGTACAAGGGCGTTCTGTTCATGTTCAAATTCAGACCCAAAAAATTGTGATTTTTGTATATTTACAGATAGCATTTGCTGGATTGGAGTATTTGAAATCTTTGTCTCCTGGTAAATATGCATGCCTGGTACAATGCTTGTAACGGATATGATGTAAATAGAGCATGTGCATGTGCAACTTCACTATAGAAAACGTAGTTAAAATGTTGGTTTATTTTTTTCATGTCATAACATGTCACAAACTTAATTGTACAAGACAATGTTAAGAGAAAAAATAAGAGAGCACAAAATGGCCGAGTTGGGTTGAAATACTAGAGCGGATATTTTTACTACACATATGTTGGAATATTTTCAGGGCCCAACATGTACAACAGAATGTAGCTGGTACATTGTCACGGGGTAACTTGTACACAAAGTCCTATACTAATGTGATTTAAAATTAATTTCTCATATCACATAGATTCAGAATTAGAACACAAGGTGTATTCGTTTTCTAGGATCTAAACTTTATAGCTGTCATATCAAAAAGAATCTTACTATTTATGAGTACTAAATAAAGTTTAATTATAAAATAAATTACAGGCCGCTAGACTAATTTACGAGACGAATCTAATAAGGTTAATTAAGTTATGATTAGAAGACAGTTACTGTAGCATCACTTTAGTAAAATATAAATTAATTAAGCTTATTAGATTCATCTCAAAAATTAGCACCAATCTATCAAAAGGGTTTTGTCATTAAATTGATCGAAATATTCATGAATAGTAAGATTCTCTTTGATGTGACGAGTGCTAAATTTTAGAGGACAGGAAACGAACATTTATTGGGTGTCGTGTTCTCTTTGTTATGAAAACAACCGGAACCAGCTTGGTAATCACACAACCGATGCACACACGGAGTAGCACAATATGGATGAACACAGTAGATAGGGGCAGTATTAGGAGCTCTATTATTTCTCTTTGGTTATGACGAGTGTACAACAGGAGACTTCACTTTCTTGGGTGTCCATCGCTATCGGATGGACCCCTATTTATACAGGGAAGGGACCGGCTCCTTCGACGCCGGAAGCTTCTTCCGGGTGCCAACTGCCCGCATTAAATTCGCCCACAACACCGTAGCAAATTAATGTGTAACCGGATCATCAATGTGTTCCCGAAACACCGTAGCGCACTCGGTTCATAATAGCTCATTAATTTGCTTAGTTTTATAACACTCCCCCTTGGGCGAATTATCGCGTCATGTCTATGCCTCGTTAAAAACTCCTCCAAAAACCCGAGTGGGAAAAATGGCGAGGAGAAAAGAGTACATAGCATGCGTAAGCTGTGTTGCACCTGTTGCCTCGTTAAAAACCTTGCGTGAGAAAACCCGAGTGGGAAAAACTCACCAAGGGAAAAAGAGTACAACGAGTTGGTTGTCGGGATCCGGTAGTCTTCGGGACTACGCAAGTGATCTGCGAGGATCACTCCCATGATCTTCGGGATCACGGGTATGGGCCAACCCTCTTGGTGATCTTCGGGATCACCACATGATCTTCGGGATCATGATCTCATTCTCCCCCGATCCTTGCAACTCTCTAAGTCGTCTCATACCAATTCCCCGAACGCATCTATAGAAGCTAGATGCTTTGGCAGAGATTTAGTGAATAAATCCGCAAGATTTTCACATGACTTAGTGTGCGGGATATTTATTTCACCGCTCTTACGGAGCTCATGGGGGTAGAAGAACTTTGGAGCAATATGCTTCGTATAATTGCTCTTCACATAGCCCATATGCATCTGTGCAACACAAGCGGCGTTATCCTCATAGATAACGGTGGGGGTACTCGACGGTGTCCAAGCCACATGACTTCCGGATGTGGCCAACCATCCGTCTCGGCCGGGCACACTCTCGTGTGGCCTCATAGAGTGCAATGATCTCTCGAGTGGTTGGTTGACGTGGCAACCGGGGTGCGCTTCACGGACCGCCAAGCAATGGTTGCACCTCCACGGAGAAACACGAAACCGATGCGGGATCCGGCGTTATGTGGGTCGGACATGTAGCCGGCATCCACATACCCCACCATGGTTGGATCTTGGTTCTTCGGGAACCACAGCCCAAGGTCCTGCGTACCTTGCGAGTACCGAAGAATGGTCTTGACGCCAACCCAATGTCTTCCGGTTGGGGCAGCAACTGTACCTAGCCAACAGATTGACCGCGAATGCAATATCGGGCCTCGTGCAATTCGCAAGGTACATAAGTGCTCCAATGGCGCTCAAGTAGGGAACTTCGGGTCCCAGCATTTCCTCATTCTCCCCTTTGGGTCCGAACGGGTCCTTTTTCACGTCAAGTGAACGGACCACCATGGGGGTTCTCGAGAGGGTGGCACTTACCCATATTAAACTTTTCAAGTACCCTCTTTGTGTAAGTAGACTGGTGCACAAACACTCCCCCGGGAGGTGCTCGAGCTGCGAGCCCAAGCGAGAACTTGGTTTTACCCAAATCCTTCATCTCAAACTCCGTCTTGAGGTAAGCCATAGCTTCCTCAATGTCCCCTGTGGTGCCAATGATATTCAAATCATCGACATAGACGGAGATGATGCAAAATCCACTATGGGATTTCTTTATAAACACACGGGGGCAATCATCATTGTTTGTGTAACCTCTCTTCGGGAGATAGTTACTCAAACGGTTGAACCACATCCTTCCGGATTGTTTCAACCCGTACGAGTGCACGCTGCGGCGCACACTATACATGTTGCGATTCGGATTCGGACCGGGGATCTTGAGTCCTTCGGGGACTCGCATATAAATTTCCGAATCCGGTGACCCATACAAGTATGCGGTCACGACATCCATCAAGCGCATATTGAGATTTAGATTAGCTGCCATAGATATCAAGTATCGGAACGTGATCCCACTCATGACGGGAGAGTATGTTTCATCATAATCGATGCCGGGTCTCTGCGTGAACCCTTGTGCCACCGGCCTCGCTTTATATCTTACCACCTCATTATTTTCGTTCCTCTTCCGGAGGAACTACCCATTTGCATCCCACGGGGATGACCTTTGGGGGTGTTGGGACTGCAGGCCCAAACACTCTTCTTTTATAAAGCGAGCGCAACTGCGCCTCGATTGCCGCTTTCCATTTATCCCAATGCGAGCGCCTTCGGCACTACGCCATGGACTTTGGTTACGGATCCGGATCCATTGAGCAAGCAATCTTTGAGGCAAAGTTCACATTCACAATGGTGGTCTTTCTGTTAAATAACTCTCCCGTGTGCACATAATTAGTGGAGATCTCATCCATACCCTCTAGCTCGTCGTGATTTCCCGGAACGGCGAGCTAGGGTGTTCCGATTTCCCGGTGCGCTTAAGCGCGCGCGATGCTGCTGGGACTTCCATCTTCGGGATGGGGTCCTTCGGGGACCATCCCAACTTCGAGGTTGGGTCGCCTCTTCGGGGGCTCCGTCTTCGGGACGGTGTCCTTCGAGGGACATTCTCAACTTCGAGGTTGAGCTTCTTCAAGCGAATCTTGGAGTGGGACAAGTGGCTCGCGGTCGTGCCTCCGCGGACGTCTCCGTGGGGCTTTGTCCCGAGCACCGGAGGTCTCCCCCTCTTCCTAGGATGGGGGGTGACACCGAGTCGGTAGCCTTCGGGGCTATCCGCACTCTCTCCGGCGCATTCATTGCGGGTATATGCGACCTTGTCACTCCCTTATGATCGGTGAAGGCATACGGCGGCTTATTTGCAAGATTTTGCAAATTTATAATCCGCTGAACTTCCGGTTCAGCCTCGCTAGTGCGTGGGTCTAAGGACTGCATCCCGAGTTGCATACCATTCAATTTCCGGCATTCTTCGGGATGCCGGTCTCCCTAATCTTTGGGAAATTGTCCTCATCAAATATGCAATCAGCGTACCGAGCCGTATGAAGATCCCCGATCATAGGCTCTAGGAATTTGATTATGGACGGAGTCTCATAACCAACATATATCCCCAACTTCCGGTGGGGTCCCATTGAAGTACGTCGAGGAGGTGGTATCGGCACGTATACTTGCACAGCCGAATTTTCGCGAGATGGGAAATACTTGGTACTTTCCCACGCACTAGCTGCAGGGGGATGTCTCATTATATGCGGTTGGCTCTGAGTTGGATCGGTGCTGCTGCATGCAGCACTTGCATGGCCCCAACAAGCTGATTGGGAGCCGACAATTCTGCAACGATGGACGAGCAATCCACTTTATCCTTTTAATCAAGGATTCAGCTAGGCCATTTTGAGTGTGGACATGTGGTACTGAATGCTCTACCTTAATGCCCATAGCCATGCAATAATCATCAAAGGCTTTCGACCTGAATTCTCCAGCATTATCCATACGAATGGATTGTATGTGGTTATCGGGGAAACTTGCCTTTAATCCGATGATTTGAGCAATAAGCTTAGAGAAGGCATGATTTCTTGTGGACGGAAGGTCCACATGACTCCATCCGGTAGAAGCATCAATCGGTACCATGAAATACCTGAACGGCCCCGAGAGAGGCTGAATAGGTCCACATATGTCCCCTTGTATCCTTTGCGGGAAAACGGGTGACTCATCCCTAATCTTCGGGAGGGATGGCCTAGTGATCAACTTCCCCTTTGCACAAGCCGTGCAAATGAATTCTTCGGGATTCGGGAAGTTCTTTGGCTCAATTTCATGGCCAGCAGAATTGTTGATGATTCTTCTCATCATCCCCAACCCGGGGTGACCCAACCTTTCATGCCATGTCTTGAAGGCATCGGGGTCACGAAAGATTGTCTTCATCGCAACATATTCATCGGCGGGTTTAATGTACGTACGGTACAAACCCGATGGCGATGAAGGGAGCTTTTCAACCACATGCTTTTGATATCCATCAAATTTTGTGATGAGCAGGTATTCAATACCATGCTCGGTCTCGGTTTCAGTGGAAACCGTTTGCCGGATATCTTTAAAGCTCACGAGGGTACGCTTGGATTCCGGATAGAGGATAGCATTCCTCACAAGTATCCGCGTACCCATAGGGAAAACTAGTGTGGCACTTCCGGTGCCAACAATATGAGCATTGCTTCAGGCAATGGTCATAATATTTCCGGACTTCTTGATTAAAGTGTGGAAATATCTAGTTTCCCTCAATATGGAATTGGTGGTTGCGCTGTCTACGAGACAACACTCCTCATCCGCCATGGGACCCGACCGAACTCTGTATCAAATACCCTGGACATGATAAATAGAGATGCAGGAAATATGAACACATGAAATGATAATAACTCGGGAAGACTGTTTGTAAAGACTTCGGGCTTTACAATAGCTGCTCTTCGGGAGCATATTCATGACCCAGTGCTTGCTTCGGGAGCACTATTTACATCTACGGTTCTTCGAGGAACCGTTGTGCTCTTCGGGAGCACGACCCATAACCGTGGTTCTTCGGGAACCACGAGCTCTTCAGGGGCTTTATTACGAGTACTTCGGATCTGTAACCGGCAGCATGCGGAAATATTGCACTTGACATGGAGGGGACTACTCGAGGTCCCCGAATATGTCAAAGTCATCATCAAGAAGGTCGTCCCCGCTATCGTTCTTTCGGACGTCTTCACCACTCGCAATGACCATGTCATTGGCGTGAGCTTCGAGCTCGTGGTGAAGTGGGACTCGAGCCCGTCCTCGTTCTTACTTCGGAAGAACGACGACGAGCGTCAATCGAGTGTACGGGGACGCGACGGTTGCGAGACCAATGTCCCGAACGTCCGCATCTATAACATGCATTCTTGCTCCCCCGGATGATTCACCCGTGACCTTCTTGTCACTTTTACCTCGGGGCTTACCCTTTCCTCTGCCCTTGAACATACCACCCTTCCTACCCTTCCATTTCTTTCGGCCATATTTCGGGCCATCGGAACTCCCGACAACATTGGCGTGTGCTTCGAGCACACCCATCGACCCGATGGGTCGGGCGAGTGGTTCCGCATGAGAACCTCATTACGCCGTTCGCAACTAACGAGGTCCGAGCAAGCCGAGAATATCTCGTATACTTCGACACCTGTATTGTTGTTGCAGAACAATGTTGCCCGGGTGGAAGGTGTTCGGGGTTTTCTCGATCATCTCGGCGTCCGTGATCTGCGGCCACGGAGACGCAACATTGAGACGATTCGATGGATGGCAGAGTTATACGCCGCCACGGACTTATAGTCTTGGAAGCGTAGGGTAATCCGATCATTCCGAGCTCGTGGGAGTGCAATGGCTCGTTGTTGGTCAAAGCGATCCTTCGGGGATTCCCACGGAACTCGCGGATCCTCCTCGGTCATATATTCCATTTTCAGGTCCGGGTGTATGTGATGACGCAGAAATGCAAAGCCTTTGCACTATCGGCGTCATCGACCACAGCCTTTTCCTTGCCGCTTCGAGCTTGGCAATAGTATGACCGAGGCGCATGGATCTCGGGTTAATGACAATATCTTGAGCCCAAGTGAGGTAGTTGCTGCCATCCAAGGCAAGCTGGGTAAATTCCCTTTTTGCAATGTCCGACATGCTCGCGATATCATGCAATTTACTTCGGGTAAATTATGCATGTCAATATTGCAAATATGCGGGTCATGAATATTCCTAGAAAATTCCTGCATGTTAGTGAGCATGAATTACAATGCATAAATTGACCCCCAAATAAAACGTAGGGTTAGTCATGGAAATTACGCGATTAAACGCTTCGGGGTTTAATCCGCAACTTTCCGGGGTCCGGGAAAAATAATTCTGCGAATTAACCAAACTTGGGGGTTAAGACGCAAAAATAGTGCAAAAAGCCCTAAATCCG
The DNA here is from genome assembly GCA_031894775.1 of Chloris gayana. NCBI lineage: Eukaryota > Viridiplantae > Streptophyta > Magnoliopsida > Poales > Poaceae > Chloris > Chloris gayana. The sequence continues at coordinate 43,463 of JAUNZO010003707.1, forward strand.
GTCCAGCCCGTTTCTGTTTTTTTTTTTTTTTTTTTTTCTTTACGCGCATGGGCCGATTTAATTCTTGGCCTCGAAGCCGGCCTATGGGCCGAAGGCCCATTTCGAGCGGTGGCCTTTTGGGCCAGCCCGGCCGAGGCCCGGACGCGGCTAGGGTTTTAACCCTAGCCACACTCGAGTGCATACCGCACAAGGGCGGTGCCCGGTTCTCCTCCCTTTTCCACCGAGAGGTGGCGGCGCACCGGGATCCGGTGGATCCGTGGCCGGGAGCGAGTCCATCCGGCCGGGGCGGAGGATCGGCGGCGACGCTAGCTAGCAGCCAGGTGGGACGGCGCGACGAGTCCCGCGGCCATGCGGGCGCGCGGCCGATCGGCCGGGCGGCGCGCGGCCCGCGACTAGGCCGAGCCGAGCGGCGCAGACGGCGGTCGGGGATTGAGGCGCGGCCTGACGGCGCCGGATCCGAGGCGCGGGCGGCCGGGGAGGCGGCCACGCGGCGCGGCGTTCGCGGCCGGATGGCGGCCGGTCGGGCGAGAGCTTGTCGCCGAGCGAGCGCGGCCTGCACGCGGCGCACGCGGTGGGCGGCCGAGGCGTGCGAGGCCGGCCGGATCTGCGGCGCGCGGGCGAGGCGGCCGGGCTGCCGCGGCCGGGCGGCGCACGGGGCGCAAGGCACGAGGCGCTTCGGGCCTCGGCCGGGGAGGAGACACGGCGGCGCTCGGGGCCGCATAGCTCCGGTTCACCGCGGCACGGGCGGTGGTGACGGCACTCCGGGCCGCGTTCCCACTTGCGTGGGTCCCCTACCGGTCCTGCCCGGGCCGTAGCCGGGGACTCGCCTGCTGCTCGCGTGGGTACAACAGCCACTCCACAGCGACGGCAGGCGGCGGATTAATGGGTGCACGACGGCAACACGCGTGGGGCTTTCTCCCTCACGGCGGTGCCGGAACTTCCGTGACGGCCACGAGGCTCCCACTGCGATGACGCGCGTGGTGCGAGGCGGTCCGTCGACGGCGACGACACGTCGGTGCGTCAAAGAGGTGACAACTTCGGGTGTCAACCTCGCTGTGAGCTCATAGGCGTCGCAGCGACCTTCTTCCGGAGGTCCTGGCCATGGCGCTTCGGGGCCATAGGCTCCGGTAGTGCTTGGTCTTCGGGACCAGCACGAGAGGTAAGCACTTGTAATGCTTAGTGCTAACTTCAGTAGCACTTGTACATGTGCTTAGAAATGTAAAGCAAGATTAACAGCAGTGCTAGCTTCGAGTAGCACCGGATATATAGATAAGTAGAGCGGGAAGATTAAAATTCGTTACGCTTGCTCTTACCAAGAGCAAACTTTGTCCATGTCCTTTTAATCTCTTGTGCTTACCATTACTAAATGAACCATGTGCATCGGTAGGTAGTAATAACCAAGACCGATCCTTACACGGTAGCTCGGTAGAGGCTCGTGCTGATAACGTGTTATGAAAACAACCGGAACCAGCTTGGTAATCACACAACCGATGCACACACGAGTAGCACAATATGGATGAACACGGTAGATAGGGGCAGTATTAGGAGCTCTATTATTTCTCTTTGGTTATGACGAGTGTACAACAGGAGACTTCACTTTCTTGGGTGTCCATCGCTATCGGATGGACCCCTATTTATACGAGGAAGGGACCGGCTCCTTCGACGCCGGGAAGCTTCTTCCCGGGTGCCAACTGCCCGCATTAAATTCGCCCACAACACCGTAGCAAATTAATGTGTAACCAGATCATCAATGTGTTCCCAGAAACACCGTAGCGCATCTGGTTCATAATAGCTCATTAATTTGCTTAGTTTTATAACACTCTTCTATATAGTTAGAAAGATTACATGTGACGGGAATGGGAGGGGTTGCATTTAATGCTTGTATCATGTTACTTCAAGCACGCTTTCGCGTGGCTCATATATTTCATCCTGATTCCATACGGACAAAAATAATTCACATATACACTAAATACGGTTCATTCGGGACCGTTAATCGGAGTTGAAGCAAAATTCAAAGGTCCATATAACCGGTATAGATAGTATCGGGACCATAGATCAATTTACAATTTAGGTACATGTTCTATGTAAGTCGGTTATCCTCATCATTGATTTTGTCGCGAGTATTGATGTCGAAGTGCGGACAGGAGTCAAAAGGTTTACTTTATGTTACATCTCCACTTGTGCACCATTCTATCTCACTTGTATCATGTATCAAATATGTAAGCAATATAATCCGGTGTCGGTTCAAGCTTATAAGGACATGTACAAAGGAGAGTCCATTGTGGTCTCTTAGGCACATGTATCGAAACAAAGAGACATAAAACGAGCTCTAGTCATACAAAGGAGAGACTCCACATGCTTGTCTTTTAATAAATACTTATTATTAATGATTGTATGACATAAGTCATCTCTTCACTTGTACAATGGTGCTTAGAGTTGTCTCTTACATCGGAACACGAGATAGACACCGTCTCTTCGTCAAGAGCCCACCCAGCTAGTCTCTTCAAGTGTTAGAGGGGCTATTTGTAAAAATACACTGCCACATCAGCTCAAGAGCCCACTCATTTATTACCTTTGTACATGCCTTAAGGAAGGGACGCTTGGTTGCCAAGAAGCACCAATCAGCACCACCGACACCTCCTCATCATGCTCGTTGAAGGTAGGCCTGGCATAAAAACCGAGAATCGAACACTAAAACTGAAAAACCAGAACCGAAACCGAAAGTATTTTTGAAGTTTTATAAGAATACTATCGTTTTGCAAAATACCTTCATTTTAGGAGGTATGGAGGTGTTTGGATGTAACATGTTTTATAGTTTCAAAAATCATGGTATTAGTAAGAGTGCAACTATATTTGGAGTTTTAAAAACTCCACTCCTGATCTTTTTTTTCTAAACCATGGTTTTGATTGACATTAGCTTCTAAAACTATGGTTTCTTAATACTTCGGTTTTGAGAAACTATAACACCCAAACGGGATCTAAAAGACATCAGGTAATAGTTTGGTAGCAATCTCAACTAACTGAAGTTTCTTTTTTTCAAGTTCGGTTCTGTCTTCTGACCCTCGGTTACCCAAAAGTAACCGAATATTACGTGAGTAGCTTTCGTTTTTTACTTTTAGAACATAGTACGTGATTTTAGTGGGCTAAATGGCCTACTGACCTTTCCCTGCCCGCTTGACCGCTTAAGTCCATCGCGAGATGAAAAGAAGCGTCGTCCGCCGCACACAAAATTACATGCGCTAATCTCGTGATCATGCGGTGCCGCCGCCACTGCATATCACGTCGTCATCCATTAATCGCTTCTCGACGCAGCATCATTGTGAACTTATTTTTATTTATTTTCATTAAGTCAATTTATGAATGGCTCTAATTTTGTAAGTGATTTTGTGTACCGATAAAAGTTTGAGTAGTTCGGGTATAACTGAGAACCGAACCAAACTTTACATACCCAAAGATTTCAGATACCTAGAAAATAATACTCCCTCTATCTAAGAATATAAGAATTTATTGACTTTCCGACTTCTTGTTTGACCATTCAGTCTTATTTAAAATATTTATATAAATGTAAAAATAAAGAAAACATACTTAAAACGTATATTGGAATAAAATAAATTCTAACAAAATAAATAAAAATTTAACAAATTTTTGAATAACACGAGTGGCCAAACATGATATCCGAAAGTCAACAAATGCTTATATTTCTAGACGGAGGTAGTATCTATTTCGGATATCAATTCTCGAGAACGGAAATTAAAGAAAACCGAAAAAATCGAACTGAAACTTCTGATAGAACCAAACGCCTAGGCCTAGACGAAATGCCTCTCCGATAGGCCATGGAGATGCGCTGCATCAGCACCGCCCTCGCTGATCTCCATCTCTGTCCCTCTCTGCAATTGCCTCCTCCACTGTAGACCTCTAAACCAAAAGGTGTGAGGCACGGGATGCGAGCCGAGACTACATTTAGGGATGCAATTCGGGTCTCGGCTACGGGTGCAGGTTCCCACTTGCGTGGCTCATGCGCACTCGCCCCGCACGATCACGGAGCGGGGACGGGTTTCATCTCCCACCCGTGCTCACCGGTGGTCGAGACTCCAACGCCGGCGCTCACCGGTGGTCCACCGCGACGCTGGTCGCTACTTCGACGTCGGTCACTCCTTGGAAAGAGCAGGCACCTCACCGGACCGAGGACCTCGAGCTCATCCTAGCAAGTCGGACTTCGAACCCCACGGAATTCCAGATCGCGAAGCAACACCTCGCCGGTCTCCTTCAGCTAGTGGGTGGCATTCCGATCTGGGCTATCCGGGCGCACCCTCTCTCCTGGCTTGCTTGGCCATCTGCACGGCCTTGCTCATGGCAGTCCTCTAGCGGAGGTGTTGTAGGTCGCTGGTCCGGGGCCTTATTCAGGAGACTTTTACATGTATGTCGTTAAAAAGTTACTCCTCACATGTGTGCCATTGGATAGTTCGTTTGCACCTATATGTCACCGGACTAAACTTTGTTATCTCACATGTTATTATGGTTCAGCTCCGTTAGTTTTTCACCGTTAGTCGCCACGATAGGTGGGAGCAGGCGGTGGAAATGACCATTTTGCCTCTGTCATGTTTTGAGTCACAACCCAGCTCGACTCTACACAAGACTTGCAAGTTTTCTCCACGACCCGTGCTCTCTAACCCTAACCCTAGGTTGCGGGCGGGCGAGAGGGCGAGCAGAGGCTGTAGCGCGGTGGGTGAGCCTGCGACGCTATAGCACTGGGCGAGCTGCTAGGATGGGGCGCTTCACCGGGACAAGCCGTCGTTGTCGTAGCAACTTCGAGCGCCTTGCGGGAGCTGCCGCCGACCATCACGTCCGCCATTGTCGCGTTACGCCCTAGTCGTCGTGATCGCATTCTCGCCAAAGGAGAGAGAAGATGGAAAAGAGAGAAAAGAAGTCGGAGGAAGAAGATGATACATGGGATCCACCGCCACATCCGCAAACCACATCAACAAAACACTAAGACTGACTTCAACGAGCGTTGTGCAAATGCAAATATGGTTTCCCAATCGGTACTGTGCATTCCAAAGGAAGGCACTTTTGCCTTTGAGAAGAGAGGTGAGCTAAAAATGAATACTCTCTCTCTCCTCAAATGCATCCGAGCGGCAGCGTGGGGCGAGCTGCCGCGGTGAGGGCAGGCGGCCCGTGCGGGCGTAGCGGCTGCCCGGGCGAGCAGTCCGACGACGGTGTGCGACGAGCGGCGACGTTGGCGAACGGCGAGGACAGGCGACGGTGGCGAGCAACAGGACAGGCGACCTCGGCATCGCGTTGGGTGAGCGAGCGGCCGGAGCGTAGAGCGAGCAACGCGTCCGCTGGACGAGTGCGGGGTGCGAGGCGGCCGGCGTGGCGGCTAATAGCGCACGAGAGGGCGAGCGGCTCCGACGACCGGGCGAGCTGCGAGTGAATGGCTCTTGTCTGTTGGAGACAGTCCCGATTGTCTTCGTTCCTATGCACCGTACATGCCATACATACATCCTTTTGTCTCTAAAAAATGCAGAGTCTTGTTGAAGTCAGCCTAACCTTTTGCTATGTGATGTGTGCTGTTATGTGAAGAAAACCAAGTAAATTAGCTGATGTCTTGTGTGTTGTTAAATATTTTGTGAGAAGAAAAATTTGAAGTCTAACGCGACACCAAAAAAAGCTTGAAATTGATGTGTTTTGTTTTTTGTGAAATGAAACATTGTGGTATATGTGAACTAATGTTACATGTATAGTTTTATTTTTGAGATGAAAAATTTTGTGGTATTTGTGGCAAAGTGTTTCTTGTATTTTTTTTTAGAGCCCATATATGGGTTGTGACTCAAAACAGTGACAGGGGCAAAATGGTCATTTTCACCGCCTGGTCTCATCTGACCTAAACCAGAATGGCATATGGAATAATAAAGTTTAGGCCGATGGTATATAAGTGCAAACGAACTTTTCAATGATACATACAGGTAAAAAATTCCTTGTCCAAGCATGCCTCCTGGAGCCAATGCTGCCATTCTCGCTTACGGAGCCGACCCCAACCAGACGTCGTTGCATCAATTGGCTGCGCAGGAAGCTCGCATCTACGTTCCGATCACTCTCGTCCAGCACTTGATGAACCTTGGTGGTCTGGTCAGCAATCGCAACTTTATTAAAACAATTGGAAATAAGATATAACTTTCATCTGGAGAAATAACATCTAACACAACATTATCTTAGCTCATGTCGTCTCTACGGTCGCCCTGCCTGTCGCCCTGTCTTTAGTATAGTGAAGCACATTGTCCAATCATTTCTGTTCTATATATAGAACAGAAGTTTTGACTGTGGGCGAAGGTCGTCATGCTTTTTTTTTTTTTTTGATAATGCTACTCATTTATTGCTCAAGGGAAACAGAGTACATAGTTTAGGGAGGAACTCCCTGGATTACATTGTAGCTTCTTAGCTACAGTAGGAAAGGCATAGAGATGCCTTTTTGTCTTAGCAATGAGCCCTACATACCCCAATCCAAGTTGGAGAGTAATACATGATAATTCCAATCGTCAATCGTAGGTTGGGTCGAAAAGCACATAGCAGTAGCGAATGTCTCCTCCGGGGACCTGCAACGTCGTCGATAGAGAACGGCGTATAGCTACAACATGGACATCTTCTAACGGTCTCTTTTGTGCTCACCGTTTGACCTGTCGACGATGCCTCCGACTGCCTCCACGGACTTGACACTTGAGTTGTAGATCTCGTAGATGCTTCACTGGACTCACGCAAGAGCGAACACACTTTCCATTGTTTAATCGGAGGAACTCTAACAGCCGTAAAGACTAGGAATTCAACCGGCACAATAGAGTAGCTATAGCTACTACTACAATTAGAGAAAATCAAACCCACATTCTTCATTACCTTGTTACGAACCTGAAGGCGTATCACCTGGAGCCGTGACGTGAGATGGGCCGACAAGGGCCAACACGGGCAGGCCCGTAGGTTCGCCCAAACGGCAGAGAGCGGACAAGATACCGAGCGATTGGGCCTGGCCCTGTCGATGCAAAGTGGCATGCATTGGCGATGGGTCCTGTCCCAAAAGTCCCTGTTGACACGTGGTCGGCGGGAGGACGGCCTCGACGGCGCCAAGTTCGGTGGTGGCGGGAGTTGTCGGGCAAGGTGGGACAGGATGGTACGACGCAAAGCGGCCCATTCCGAAAGGAGGAACAACTATGAAGCGAGACGAGGTGGTCTACCTCGACGTTGCCATGTACGACGGCTCTAGTTTCCGATGAGGCGGCGAAGCTCCCCATGGATTGCGGGGCGGTTGAAGAGGAAGGTGGCAGATCCGGGCGGTAGGAAGGCTGTAGGGTGGTGTTTGGATGCTAATTGGGTTGAGAAAATGGAAATGAGGTGGGATATGAAGAGGTAGGTTGGGGTTAGGGTACATATTTCATTTCCTTTTCCATTGTTTGGGTAGCTAACCTAGGATAGAAAAATAGCATAGGGTCCACATATCACCTATCTCTATTTCCAACCACAACCCACCCCTTCCGGTGGGATGAGATCCATGGGAAATGAGCCCCTCATTTCCCTAACCTCAACCCATTAATTTCCCTAACCCAAGATCCCAAAGAAAGGAAATAAATTTCCCAACTCTCATTTCCTTAACCCATCCTCCCATTTCCCCAACCCAAGCCCTATCCAAACATCACCTAGGAGTGAAACGACGGGGAGCAAGACAGGGCGAGCTGCGCAAAGGGTAGGCACCGAGAGGAGAGGAGGAAACTCGAAGAACTCCCCATGGCCTTGGGGCGGTAGAACGATGGAGTGTCAAAAGAAGTGGGGTTTGGAGGTTGGTGGTGGAGGGAAGAAATTTGGGGAGACCTCGGCACAAGCGGCCGTATCGGTGACTGACCGGCGACGAGCCCTGTGGCGGCGACGGTGAAGTAATTGCTACGAGAAAGGAAGAAACGATCCATGACGAACCCGGCTCCGTGGTGGGGTGAGGTCGAGAACGATGGAAGCGAGCGACAAGGAGAGAGGGCTCCCGCCCCTTTCCACCGCCGGCGAGGATGCCGGAGGGAGGAAGAGAGGGGGCCCGACGGCGGCTGCGGAAAGGGAACCCTAGTTGGGAAGAGAGAGCCATTCGGCCAACTTCCTTCGCTTCGAAGCAACTCGTTTTTAAGGTCTTCATGCTTTGTATTGAATGCGAAGTAGGCACTAGGTACTCAATGTGACACTTCTCCAGCGGATGAAGAACTCCGTGCCTAGAGAGCACTCCAGCGGAGGAAGGCCCCAAATCAATGACAAAATATAAGGTTCGAATGTTTGTTGCAGTATAATGTTCCCAGTGATCACAAGGAATGGTCAGTACACTTGACATTGTTTTTGTAAGAGCATCTCCGACAAGGCCCCTATTTGAGCTCCTACTCAAGATTTAGGGTCTTTGGTCAAGAAAACTCATTCCAAGCAGAACTCCTACTTAGGCATGCATTTTCCATGCCACCTCAAGTGCAATCCCAAGATCCCATTCCTAGGGACTTGCAATCCCAGCTCTTATTTGCAGGACCCACCATTTTTTATTTTTTCTCTCATTTCTTTTCTTTCTTTTCTCTTTCTCCTCTCTCCTTCCTGCGCCCAATGCCGCCCCTCCGCCTCTTGCCCGGCCCGCCGCCCTACCGGCCTCGCCGGGCCTTGCCTCTCCACCTGCGGTCGGCCCCGCGCGCCACCCCTCGCCGTCGACCGGCATAGCTCGCGCTCGCCAATCCTCACCGGCCATTCGAGCTCACTGCCGCGACGAGCTGCTCCACCATGGCCCGAGCTCACCACCAGGATTGAGCGGCTGACCATCCAAGCAAGACTCCGGCCAAATCTCCCCTCCAGGCTGCAGCCCGAGCGCACACCACACCGCCTCTCCCCCGCCGGCCGCGCCGCCCTTCCGAGCTCTGCGGTCCGTGCCAGCACAATCCTCCCAAGCTCCACGCCGGCGTCCCGTGCCATCTCCGGCGGCCCGCGACCTCCCCAGCCGAAGGCGGCTCCACCAGCGAAAAAGAAGCGCCATTCGTTCCACCACATCCCCGCCTGTCATCCCCTCCTTCCTGGCCGGTTGCGCTTCATCCCAGTGGTGGCCTGCCCCATCTCCAAGAAGGCAGTCATCACGTTCCCAAGGCAGCACTCATGTTCCCAACGGTCTGCCCCATGTCCAACAAGGAACTTGTCTAGAGCTACTAAACATTTGATTCATGAGATGTGGATTAGTGCAAACCATTGTAGTCGGTTTTCCCTAGTTGATCCATATCTAGTGGGATTGGTCCAGATAGCAATGAAATCTTGTTGTCCATGTAGTAATCTCTAGCTAGTAACTGAATCACAAGCAATGAAATCTAGATGTATCTTTGGTGTTACTACTACTTTGGACAGAGCATTTGTTTGATAATGAATAATTGATTTAAATCTTCAGATGCATCATGTAAGGATTGAAATTGGTGCATGCCTCTGTACTCAGAAACAGTAATTGTTTAATGTGAAAGTAACAGTATTTGATCGAAATTTTGCATGCCTATGTTCCAAGTAGTACACTGGAGAGTTTACAGTGAAGTAATAGTAATCATTTTCTTTCTTTTTCTTTTCCTCCACTAGAACATTGCCTGTACATTGTAATCTTATTTCACAAAGCACTCTTATTCTCAGGTTCTGAGGTTGTTATAGTGGTGGTCATTGCTCTTATTGTTTCACCTCATTTGTTGCAGTTTGCATTGGCACAATAAAAGATGACTTTCTGGATATACTCCTGTGTGCATATGACTGAAATACTCCTGCGTGTTGTGTTGTACCAAATTTATGTTTCAGATTAAGAATGGTGATGTGCTATAGCAGGACATATGACTGATATACTCCTGTATGCAGTTCTGTTGTTTTTTGGACAATCAAGCTGTCTCAATCTGGTCTATTTAAGATATTCAGGAGTCACCTCCTTGCCTGATTTCTGCAGGCACAAATATTTCATGTCAAATAGATTCTGTAATGTCAAATAGATTCTATAATAGAATCGGGTGGATATTTCAGTCATCTGTATGATACTTGTGGTTTCATGATTTTAAACTTCATAACTGAAATCAGATCTAACAGCTTTTAAACTTCATAACTGAAATAAGGTAATTTTAACTTTCTTCTGACAAAATAGAACATCACAAGCATTTCAATCAAAATATATTCTGTCAATATAATAAGATCTAGGTAACCCCTCCAGCCATCACAAGCATTTCATCATGACTAGCTCATTTCTTTTGATCTCATTTAATAACCAGTACAAAAATGCATTCCTGCCAACAAATTCAGGCTTTTCAATTGGCAAAAAACGCACAACATCTCAAAAGTAGCACCAACTAATCCATCCTCATGCTACGTTGAAATTACGGGATCTGAGCAGCTGTGTTCAACTTCTTGGCTATGCTAATCTGCGTCCTGCTAATGCTTGACAGGTATTTATCCTGCACAGGGAGAGGATACTCACTGATTAGCAACAGAAGCAAGAAAGGTGGGCGATCTAGGTAAGCCATGAAAGCACAACTATTATTTTACCTGAATCTTGTCATTGAAAAGCTTATCAAAAGCAGTTGGAGACAATTTTGGCATTGAAGCAACTGAGTCAGAGATGAACCTCCCAATCCTGTTATCAGGAGCCACTCGTGGGAATGGGGGTACTCGGGGAAGAGTTGAGCGAGGATGTTGCAGATCTCGCCGTGGTGCAGCGTGCGTTCAGTGCAGACGTACGACGCCCGCCGGCCCCGGGCTCCACCGGGTCCAAGGACGGAGCAGCTCGGCGGAGCAAGGCGCGCGGCGCGGGGCAAGAGACGCCGAGACAGAGGAACGGGCTACGAATTTATCTCTCGCAGCTCGGTGGCTCAATTCGTGGCGGCGGACGGTGGAACGGGCAGGTCACGGCGGCGGCGCGGGGCAGGAGACGTCGAGACGGAGGAGAACGAGATTGACAAGTGATTTTCAGTCTGACTGGTAGGTCCCACGCGAAATAGGGTCTCTGGAGGATTTGTTGCTGGAGTTGACAACAATTTTTGAGCTCCTATTTTTACATGTAACCTGCAAATGAAAAGGTAGAGACCTGATTTGAGGTCCATTGCTGAAGATGCTCTAACTCCCAATTCTGCCACTGCTCCTGATGCTGGAAGCATGGAACTTATATTTTCTTTAATTTTGAGACCAATCAGATATCATTGTTACCTTGCTGAACCTGACCCAATGTGAGTGGGATTTTTTTTAAGGGAGCAGACCTGATAACGTCCGATTTGCAAATAATATGTCTACTGTCTTGATACATGGCTTCATTTGGCTACTGAGTTGGGTTCTTCAAAAGCAATTTAGCTATGTGTTTGACAAAAAAAAAGCAATCTAGCTATAAGACCTTTGAAAGCAATTAAGAGACCGGTAAGTCTATCTGATCTTTCTTTATTGAACAAATATAACGACGGAGAACAGTAGCCAGCAATGCAGGGCTAAGAGCAACTCCAGCGCAAGACTGCAAATCGGAGCCTCCAAAACGTATTTACAGTCCGGCCTCTAAATATAAAGGGCAGAAATTTATACCCCAACTCCAGCCATAGTTGTAGCTGACCTGTATTGTTTGGTGGGACCCGTGTGTCAGCCTGCGAATCAATCTCTCTCGTCTGGTCGCGATTCCGCGCCGCCGCACTCGCACGCCGAGCTCCTGCGGGTGTGCGTAGAGGCCACCGCGGCGAGCGTCGCCAATGATGCGCCGGAGCGACGTGTGCTCGTGCGCGTGGCGCGGCACGCATTGAAGCTCGCCTAGCGCGCCGTGGCGGCGGAGACCCATGCGCCGGCCACACGGCGGGAAGGAGGAGGCACACGGGGACTCCGAGCCGGCGAGATGCGGCGCGGCTGCGAGGGAGAGGGGCGCGTGGGTGGTCGGCGGGGAGACGTGCCCTGCGCTCGGGCGGATCTTGGAGCGCCGAAACGGGGCGCCACCGGTGAGGTTCTCTTCATCGCGACACGACTTGTCGCCGATGGTGGTGTAGAGCACCACGCCGCGCTCGCCGCCGGTTGGGCACCGTCGGAGTCGGGATCGTGCTCCACCGCCGAGGTACGACCGTCGGAGTCCACGAGCTCCCAATGTGGAGTCGCTCGGCATTCGCGAGTGGTGGCGGCGTGGCGGCGCGGTGCGGTCGAGGAGGAGGAGGCGACGGCAACGTCGACCGGCCGGGATGAGGAGGCGGTGGCGCGGCCGCGGGATGGGAACAGCTCGCCGGTGGCCGGCGAGGGGTAGGGACGCGGCGGGAGAGAGAGAGGGGGAGAGAGAAAGAGAGAGGAGAAAAGAAAAGGAAAGAAAAATAAAAGAAAAATAAGGAAAACCGATGGGTCCCACGTTTTGGAGGGTGGTTTGAAGGGCGCTTCAGGAATAGAGGTTGATGGTTGTAATTTGAAGGGATATGGAAAATAGAGTTCCTTTTAGAGTGCTCTGCTTGGAGTGAGATTTTTTGTTGAGACCTTCAAATTTTAGGGTGTGTTCGTTTCCAGGTATATAATTTTTAGAGAGTCACATCAAAGAGAATTTTATCATTTTGGAGTACTTAAATAAAGTCTAATCTCGAAACTAATTGCAGACTCCCTATCTAATTCACGAGACGAATCCAACGAGGGTAATTATGGTGTTATTAGAAGATGTTTACTGTAGCATCACTGTAGCAAAACATAGATTAATTAGGATCATTAGATTCGTCTCGCAAATTAGAGAGGGGTCGTGACATAGGTTTTGTCATTAAATTAATAAAAGTACTACTAAATAGTAAGATTCTCTTTGATGTGATGGGTATAATTTTTAGAGGGCAGGAAACGAACAGGGCCTTAGAGTAGAGAAACATTTAAAGGGTACTACTGACTACACAATGATCCTATGAAATGTACCGAAACAAGAAGGCAATAATGTATTCCTCTTATTCATGTATTCCCGAGGAATGAAGAGAAGGGAAAGTTTTTTTTTTTTGGTACCAAATTGAACATCTCTGAAACCGTTCCTAAGCTCCTCCAGATCAGTCCCAATCTTCGTCGCTGATCATGTCATCCGATTCCTTGGGCGGTCGTACCACCATCACCACCTCGCCGACCGCCGTGGCGACGCCTTGCTCCGCCAAGCTCCTCCCCCTCTCCACCACCAGCCGGCCTTCCTTCTCGAGGAGGTACAACCCATCCTCGGCCACCTCCGTCCCCCTCCGATCGGCGATGACCAGCACCTTCTCCTCCTCCGCGCTCCGCCACGGCAGCGCCCGGCCGTCAGCCAGCTCGACGACCACTGCCTCGTCCGCGGCCTCGGCCACGGGGCCCCATCCCGGCAACACGGCCCATCGCGCCCACCCCTTGTCCACCTCAACGAGTCCGAGGTCCACGTCCGTCCTGCTTCGCCTCGGCGCGGCGTCCACGGCCGCGACGCCGTCCTTCTCCCGCACCACCGGCAGCAGCAGCACGGTGGACGCCTCCGCGACCTCGCCGTACTGCAGCCGCACCACAGGCACGCCGGGACGCGACGCGGGGTCGTCCTCGTCCTCGTCAACGTCCTCCCCGGCGGCGCGCCTCTTCGCCCGCTCCAAGTCGAGCTCGAGCCTCGCCCTGGCGGAGTCCGTCTCCACCACCTGCAGCGCGCGCTCGAGCTCGGCAATGCAATCGTCAACAGCAATGGCCTCCCGCGACTGGCGGAACCGCCAGAAGGCGACGCAATCGCCGGGGGACGCGCCGTCGAAGGCCTCCCACCCTTCCTCGGCGCGGCGGTAGGGGAAGTCCTTCATGGACCTGGCGAGGTCGCGCGCACCCCGGGCGTCGAGGCCGCGGTCGATGGCGTGCCTGGCGGCGTCGGCGCGCTGGCGCGCGGTGAGGAAGCGGAGCTCGTACAGCAGCTCGGGCGCGCCATGGGAGTCGAAGTGGGGGACGAGGTCGGCGGGGAAGGCGGCGGCCTCGTCGAGGAGCGAGTCGCGGACCTGCGCCGCGACCACGAGGCGGTTCTGCTCCACGCCGGAGATGCCGGTGGCCTCCTCGATGGAGGCCGGCATGAAGCCGTCGCGGTTGAGCGCGGCGATGAGGGGCGCGTACTCGTACCACTGGCCCATGCGGTCGCGGAGGACGGCCAGGCGCTGGGTGAGGTCGAGGTTGCGGTAGGTCTCCGGCAGCGGCGACTGCGGCGGGTGGAAGGGTTGGTACAGCTGGCCGGGTGGGGCCATCGGGGGCGGGGTGAAGGGAAGCTTCCGGTCGCTGGGACCACCTCCTCCGCCTCCCAGGCCACCACCGCTGCTGCTGCTGCTGCCGCTGCCGAAATTTGGGGGAGGAGGATGGCCCCCGCGGCGATGTGGCTCGCGCGGCGGCGGCGCGAGGTGGGAGCGGCGGAGTGACGGAGAAGGGGATTGCGGTGGCCCGGCGTGGAGACGGAGGCCGCGTGGGTGTGGGAGAGGAAGAGCATGGTGGCGGCAATAATTGGAAGGAGGAGGAGCAGGGGATGAGGGGCGGGAGAGGGAGGGACAGCGGAGAGAAGCTTATCCGGGTTTGGACTGCGGGGATGAAGCGGCGGTTACGCAAGCCGCGCCAGCGCCGTTTGCCGGTTGAGACGAACCATGCCGTTGCCGCGCGCGCATCGCCAACGGAACGGCAGCCGGCCGCCGGAACTGGAGCAGGACAAGCAGAGAAGGACAAGGAAGGAGCACTGTTCGGGCTAAAATGGCGTCACATTTCGTTTCATCCTATCCACTCGATCCCCCGAAATTGCTGGGCTGATATGCAGGCCAGTGGACAAGCATAAAGCGTGACTCGGCCCAGCAGGCCTGGGCTCCAAAGTGAAAAATAAAGAAAAGGAAACAAGCATTATCGCGCTTGCCGTCGGCATCAGGCAACTCTGGAGTCTGGACTCATGTACTGAATGATCATCAAATCAAAGCGAAAACAAACAATTCCTGATCACAATTAGTTGATTCCTAATGCAATTAGTCAGTGTATTCAAGGTTAAAGTTAGGATTTCTTGCCTGGACGCGCGCGGGGGTGCTTCCACGCGGTGGCCGGGTTGGTGGCGCCCTAGTGCTAGTGGCGCCCTGTGCTGGCTTGTTGCGCGCAGCACCCTAGGGGAGGGGGATTTAACAAAATAGGCTCCTTCCGGACGTAACTTAGAACCTGTTCGTATCCAGGTATATAATTTTTAGAGAGTCAAATCAAAGAGAATTTTATTATTTTGGAGTACTAAATAAAGTCTAATCTCGAAACTAATTGCAGACCCCCTATCTAATTCACGAGACGAATCCAACGAGGGTAATTATGGTGTTATTAGAAGATGTTTATCTGTAGCATCACTGTAGCAAAACATAGATTAATTAGGATCATTAGATTCGTCTCGCAAATTAGAGGAGGGGTCGTGACATAGGTTTTGTTATTAAATTAATAAAAGTACTACTAAATAGTAAGATTCTCTTTGATGTGACGATGCTTAAATTTTAGAGGCGAGAAAACGAACAGGGCCTTAATGAAATAGATCCCTTCCGGATCTTCTTAATAAAATAGGCTCTTCTTAAAATTTTCTTAATAAAATAGGACTCTAATGCCATATAAGCAACTTTTTGTGCCACGTAACATAGATGATATGTCAAGCTGATGTGAAATGACATTTTTACCTCTTTACCACATAAACATTGCCACGCTCGCTGCGCTCGCTCCCGAACGCATCCGAGCTACCCCGACGACAGCGCCTCCCATGGCTGCTTCTCCCGTCGGCACACGTAAGCCCACCTTCTTCCGCATCTTCTATAGGTTCACCCATTGTGCCGCCATCCCCGACGACGCCCGCCGCCCGATGTTGTGGCTCTCCTTCCCGAGGGCTTGCCGTCCCGCTTGGCCTTCCTCCACCTCGGAAGCGGAGGTACGTGAGGACGCCGCTACGGAACGCGTTGCCCTACGAGCTGAGCACGCGAGAGCGAGCATCGCGTTCACGGTGCCGTTCAACGTGGAGCTCATGAACGAGT
The DNA here is from genome assembly GCA_031894775.1 of Chloris gayana. Lineage (NCBI taxonomy): Eukaryota > Viridiplantae > Streptophyta > Magnoliopsida > Poales > Poaceae > Chloris > Chloris gayana. The sequence goes on from JAUNZO010003707.1 coordinate 59,452, forward strand.
ACCGTGATGTCCCCGGGTAGTGGCACTGCACGCTCCGAACGCGCACACCCGAGCTTCCGGCACGATGGTGACGCCGCGCACTGTACCACGATCTGCGACCGGAAGAAGCCTATTTTGTTAAGCCCCGTTCGTTTCTCGCCCTCTAAAATTTAGCACTGTCACATCAAAGAGAATCTTACTATTTATGAATATTTCGATCAATTTAATGACAAAACCCTATTGACAGATTGGTTCTAATTTTCAAGATGAATCTAATGAGCTTAACTAATCTATCTATGTTTTGCTAAAGTGGTGCTACAAGTAATCGTCTTCTAATCATGACTTAATTAACCTCATTAGATTCGTCTCGTAAATTAGTCTAGGGGCCTGGAATTTATTTTATAATTAAACTTTATTTAATACTCTTAAATAGTAAGATTCTTTTTGATGTGACAGTTATAAAGTTTAGACAATCTCACCCCTACGCTTGGGTTGTACTCCTTCCGTTCTAAAATATAAGTATTTGTTAACTTTTCAGATTTGTGTTTGATTATTTGTCTTATTCAAATTTTTTATTAAAATATAAAAACAAATACATTACATTTAAAATATCTAACAATAAATTAAAATATAAAAAATATTATTATTTTCATAATTTTTTAATAAGATGAACGAGGCAAAGTTACATTTTGGAACGGAGGTAGTAGCGTTACGTAGTAGGCCCACACTGACCCAGCTCTGTGACATGTCGTAGCGACTGGTCCAAAAAAACACGGCTCGCTGTTTGTTCGGATCCCCGAGCCCGAGGAGGTGAAAAGTGGAGCTGCTTCATCGCCACATGCATCAGTGCGTGGTAGCAGTACGATTCATGCTGCTATGCTCGTTTGCCCGGCAGCTGAGCTCACACGGGCCGCATCTCTCGCAACCACACGTCCATCACGGAAACTAATCCAGAGTTTAGAGGTCATGTCGTCAACTAACCCCTCCAGAAAATAGAAACACCGGCCTTAAAATAGCAGGCCAGCCAGCGAGCAGGGGCACTACAGCGCGGCTTGAGCTGCTTCCCACTCTGCTACTACCATGATGGGAGACCTCCAGCAGACTGCGCCTCTGTTCTGCGCGCCGCCGAGTGCGCTGGTGATGCAGGGGAGCAGGAGGCCGAGGAGGAAGATGGCGGTGGCCAGGCTGGGGAATGGTGGCAGCAGGCCGCGGAGGTTCCGCCGGCTGCTGCGGCTGCGGCTGCGGTGGGTGCCAGTGGCGGCGCTGTACCGGCGCGCGCTGCGGCGGCTCCGGGCTGCCTCCGCCGCGGCGTTCAGGAACGCCGTCGAGGGCGCCGCCATGGTCGGCGCGGCGCGCCTGAACGGCGAGATTTGACTACGTCGCGTCCCTCTGACTCGCTGTGTCGTCGTGGGTCCCGCACGCGCGCGAGGACGCTGCTGTTCTGTTTGTCAGCTTGTTGCGATGGGCCGCGCTTGCCTTCGCGAGGAAGAAATGATGATGGCTTTATGTCGTCGTAACCTGATGGTGGAACCAGAGCCACGCCACGGAACGGAAATGTGTATGTATGCCCGTGCGTGCTCACTACGCACTCGTTTCTTCCTGGCTCGCACCGTACATGTACATTTATCTTACATGTATATGGTCCGGGCACGCTAGTTCCTTGGCAGTACAACAACTCAAAGCGACATCACGCATATGCGCGATCGACACACTTCGATTTCGGCTCGCGGTTCGGTTCGTGACCTGGCCGGCCACACGGGCGGAGCGGCGGCGCGCCGCGCGAAACAGGGGAAGCACGATCGCCCACGGCCCTGGCCACTGTCCCACCAGTTCCGGCGGTTCGATCAGGCGGCATGCGGCTAGTAGGAGAGAAGTAAAGTTGGCGAGATTGAGCGAGGCACGCCAAGCCGCGGCGACGAATGATGCGAGACCCGAATCGGGCAAAACCTGGCTGGATGGCGCACCAGCGGAGTGGGCCGGGGCGTGAAAAGGCAAGCAAGCGAAGCGCATCGCGCGGATCTTTTGGTCCCTCCTTTTTTCTTCTGCCCCTTTTTCGCCCCGGAAAGTGAACCGAATCGTGCGACGACGAATCCGGCCCGGTCCACGCCACGGCGCGATGCAGCGCACCAGTCGCGGTCTGCCGCTCGGCGGTCGCGCACTGGACACCTTCCTTCTCCTTGTGCCTCTCTGCCGCCACGCCAAGCGGACCAGACCAGGGCGCGCGGCCGGCACCGAACATTCTCCGGCCCCTGTGTTGTGTCCACCCGCGCACGGCACGGCCGCTCGCGACGGACGGCGACGGGACCACCGGGGGCTGGTGGTGGTAAATAGGGGTCCGTGCCCCAGGGGTAAAGCGGGAAGTAACGATTGATAGTGTCTCAACAGGACCAGGGAGGGGGCCGAAGGAAGGAAAAGTAGCGGCAGCACGGAACCAGTACTGCGCTACTGCTGGCTGCTGCTATAGATCAACAAGACGCGTTCCTTCCTAGGGGAGAAAGGAAGGAAGGAAGGGCGAGGAAAGTGCGATGCGGATCAGGAAGCGCACGCCGGCCAGGGCCGCCTCGCCGCCGGGGCTGTCCCCTCCCTGCCGTCGCCGCCCAAGGTCAGACGACGCTGCTACCGCCTGCTCTTATTACGTGCTGCTGCATCTGCTTTCGTGCGCGTTGAAGAATCGGTCCTCCTCTAGATTCTGCAGGGTGATCTTAACTGGTGTTCCCAGTGCAGGAGGAGGAGGAGGAGGACGATGTAGAGGAAAAGCGGGTGATCCTGGAAGACAACAGCCTGGTCCCATCTCTCTCCCGCAAGAACAGGTGCGTAGTATCAGCCGTGCGCCCGCCTGAAACCCATCTGCTGCTCAGGTTCGTGCTGAGATTTCGTGCCCGCTTTCCCCTGCCCCTTGCAGTTGCAGCGCCGCGACGGACGGCGAGCTCAAGCCCGAGTCGGAGCTGCGCGATCTCGCCTCCGACAAAGCCAGGTGCAGCCGGAACGACGGGAAGCGGTGGCGCTGCAAGAGCGCGGCGGTGCCGGGCTTCCTCTTCTGCGACCGCCACGTCGCATGGTCCGTGCGCCAGCGCCAGCCCAGAACAAAGAAGAAGAAGAGCTGCGGCGCTGTCGTCCAGCCTGCTGTCCCCACCATGGAGCACCAAGATGAAGAGCCGCAGAACAAGCACATGGACCACGACGGCTCCGCCGCGACAGCGCCTCGCCACGACGGCGGCCACGGCGACGGGTCCCAGCCGGGCGGCGTCAAGCGGGCGCGGGGCGGCGGGCCCGGCCCGGAACCCTGATTGATCGAACCATGTCCAGCCCAGGCCCGTGCGCTCTGCTCTGCCTTTCCCTCCTCTGCTCCTCCTGACAAACCAACCTAGACTCTGCGACTGATTACACGCTGCTGCGTTTCGCTGCATCTTTTTTGGTGCTGTTGCGACTGCCGTAGTTGTAACTCGCACTGTACCAGTGTTCATCTGACTGCATGCAGACACTCGTTAACGCGAACAAATGCTGTGATGCCTTTTTTCAGGAACATATAGGATCCGATGCAAAAGTAGTAGTGCTAGCACGAGGTGGAACGAACGAGCGAATCCACCCGCTCATTGGCTCACAAGTCACGACTCGTTCCTCTCCACCTTTTTCTAGTCGCTTTTGTCGCCGCTGCAAAGTGCGGTGGTGGAACCGTCGCCTCCTCGACTCTCGCGACCTTGCAGCGAGCGCTTTATATTAGGATTATACTCCTATGTGCCGTGAGACATGTCGCTAACTACGCTCACAGCGCTTTCAAAAATAATAAAAAAAAACTGCGCTCACAGCGGGACAAAGATCGCGTTATTGCCAAGCGTCGTTGATTGGGAGGCCGCCGTGACTACTGGCAATTTTTTTCTTTTTTTTTTTGGTGCCACACCTTGTATGACTATGAAAACAGTTGAAACTACAAGGCAGTTCCCTTCTCCGCCACCGACTACGGACATGTTTCCTTTTTCACAAACACAGGAAAACTGTTGGTCCACCCAAGTTGTACGTGTACAGCGCAGCGCGTGCATGTGCAGGAGCACTGATCTTCTTCACAGATTGTACAGGCAGGCAATGTCACCGGTAATATACCGGCGAGCTGAGGTGAATGCACGTTCACGAGTACGGACATCGATGCTCACCTGCTCCATCCTCTCGACCTGGAGAGGAGCGGCGACCTCCCGCGATCCGCGCCGCGGAGCAGTGGTTCGGACGTTCAGCGGGCCCGGATTTGGTCAGGTCAGGTCCCATGGACGACGCGACGGGTGATTCGGTACGATCGGGCGCGACACGCCTTGCGTTCCTTGCGCGAAAAGCAGGTGTGTTCTGCTTCAGGTTCGCCGCATCATGCTGCCTCTACAATAAAAAAAATATTTTCATAATAGTACTCCCTCCGTTCCTATATGTAGCGTTCCGTAATCCCAGGCATGAAATAGTCGAGAGAGGAAAGGTCATATATATCCCTCATTTTACACTACCTCATAAATTCTTCACCCACCCAACAACCCATCAATTTTTGTCCTATTCATGAAATGCTTTACATATTGGAACAAAATTTGAATCGCTGAAATGCTTATATAAAGGAATGGAGGGAGTACTATAGTATGATGATCGGCAACAGTACTCCACATGCGGCGCACACGTCAACACCGCATGCTCACGTGCACGAGAGGGTGGGTTCCTAACCCTACGGCGTGGCCGTGCGGGGTGCGGGGCGCTTGTCCACGAGCGTACTGGTACCACTAGCAGTCAACGGTCAACTCCGTCGTTGATCAGGTGGGCGGGAACAAAATTCTCTGCATACGTGCTGCATACGGCTCCTTGTGCAGCACTAGGCCGATTGATGCCACGTGTACTGATGAATCAATCTGCGCGTAATCCACCTCAGACTTGGCTCGGCACGGCTTGTCTCGGCTTCGCAAAATAAGAAAAATGAAAGCCGATAATGCCATCGCCATCCCATGCAGGCCGCCACCATTGCTTGATTCTGCTGCTCCAGGCGTCGGCATTTCTTTCTTGGACATTGACGATAAAGAGCTCCGCCCTCCCACTCAGTCACAGATGACTTTGTTGATGGATATCTTTCTCCTGGCGTCGTCGGTCATCTGCAATGCCTTGTTTGTCATGGATGCATGGCAACCCACCTGCCACCATGTAAAATAAGGCACAAGCCACTCGAATCCGATCGACGTTGAAGATGCATCATGAGTAGCACGGCTCAGACTGGAGCGTGATCTCTTCACGGAAGTAAGCAAGTAGCAAGTCCGCGTCGGCGCCCACTGTTGGCTAGCAGTAGCTGTGTCACCGGCGAGCGACGGGACTCCAAGCTGTAGGAGCCAGGAACCCATTTTTTTTCATGGATCAGGCTGACTCCAACAATAGGAGGTAAATTGGAGAGCCAAAACTATATCTGCCTCACATGTACAGTGGTAAGAGAGCAATCCATTTTTTGCTACCTCCAACAACAAGAGGCAGACTGGATAGGCAGATCGGGAGTGGCGGCGCGGGGAGGGAGGTCCGGCGGCGTGCTCGTCCATGGGGCCAAGGGAGGAGGAGCTATAGCGCTCTGCTACGGCGGCGCGCTCGTTCGCAGAGCTGCGGGGGAGGAGCTCCGGTGGTGCGCTGCTTCGACGGCGCGCTCGTCCGCGGGGCCGCAAGGGGAGGAGCTCCGGCGACGTGCTCGTCCGTGAAGCCGCGGGGAGGAGCTCCGGTGGCGCGCTCGGGCCACGAGGGGAGGAGCTCCGGTGGTGCTCATTCGCGAAGCTGCGGGGGAGGAGCTCTGGTGCACTTCTGCTGGCGACGTGCTCGTCCGCGGACCGGAGCTTCGGCGTGGGGAGGGAGCTCCGGCAGCATCAACGGAGAGCTCGCGGCGAGGTACGGACCACGTGGAGGCGTCGGATTTGCCTAAGAAAATGCATCCGAGGAGAGAGGGATTGTAATTTTGGCTTCCCTCTCTCCTCCTATGCAAAATAAATTCCCCTTTGGCTCTTCTTGTTGGAGATAATTTTAGCATGCACAGTAGCTCCTTGTGAGGCAAAAATACATTTAGCTGCCCTTGTTGAAGTCAGTCTCAGCTCGTTTCAAGCCGGCGCCTTCCTAAACTGTCAGCTCGTCTCCTGTAATCACGCGCAAAGAATCTAGGGATCTACGTTGAGATCAAACAAGAGACATGTGGCATGCATCCACGCTGGTGCTGCACCAAGAGTCATATACAGCACGTATGCAGAGAATTTTCTTCCGGTGGGCGGGCCCCACATTTTTTGAGAAGTGGCGGGCCCCACATGGGAGCTCCTATATACTCCAATAAAGGCCCATTCGCCCTATTCGCACAGCACAAAGGTCCATGAATAGGTTCCCACACTGAGGTGACACGTAGCGATTTTCTACTAAGACAAAAGATGGAGGAAGCTAATTGGGTTTGAATTTTAAACTTCAAACTCATTTTTCTCTCAAACTGTGGATTCGTTTTTGAATCCTGTTGAATCTACGTCTTCTTTAGAATTAATTCTGTAAAATGAGATCCAATATGAATATTTTTTAAATATTTTCGAAATAATTTTTTCATCAACATGTTAGATGTAATGTTTCAACATTTTATATGCACTAAGTCAACATTTTTTTATAAAATACTGACGCGGTTTTTCAAAAATGTTAACATGGTTTTACTGAAATTGTTGACGCAAGTCTCTGACGCAGTTGGTGCTATTGGTCTGTCACACGTAGTCTGTGAATGTGCATTATTGGGCCGATCTAACCAATGACTCTACCTGATGAAAATGTTGATATAGAATGTCAACATTGTTGTAGAACAAATAAAATGTGGATCTAGTGTATTTAAATATTAACGAAAATTCAAATTTTCGAAAAAAATATTCATGTTAGATCTCATTTCGTAGAATTAATTCTAAATAACACGATGATGCAAACGGATACGAAAACAGAATTACAGTTTCGAAGAAAAATATGTTCGAAGTTTCGAAATCAATTCGTTGCTCTATCTCGTCCGCCTGAACTGGTGCGTTCATCTAATCTAATCCTACGCCTCTCGTAGAAGTTCAAGACCAAGGCAGGCCGACCGGCCGACTAGCACGGCCCAAACAGGGTCCCACCTGGCTTCAGCCACCGAGCCCGCCCACGTCTGCGCTGCCGCCGCCTCAGTGAACCACCCACTCCGCACTCATGCTCATGCGACCAAGATCCGAGGCTGGAGAGGAGCAGTACGCCAGAACCCAACCCACGACATGCTGACGAGTAGTTGGTTCATCGTGGAAGAGCAGCATGGGAAAATCCGCTTCATAAGTACTTCCTCCGTTTAAGAATATAAGGATTTGTTGACTTTTTCACTCCTCGTTTGACCATTCTGTCTTATTCAAAATATTTATGTAAATATAAAAATAAAAAAGATGTACTTAACACATATCTAGAAATAAAATAAATTCTAACAAAATAAATAAATTGTTAACAAATTTTTTAAATAAGACGTATATTCAAATATGATATCCGAAAGTCAACGAATGCTTATATTTTTAGACGGAGATAGTAGATAATACTACTTTTTACAGTATTTGCGACTGAATGGCGATACGTTTATGGCGTACCGATTAGTATGTCGATTCCGGAATCTTTGCATTCGCCCTGCTGATTCCATTGTTCGGCGTGGGTACTAGGTTAAGCAAATCATTTGAGCACGTGCGTTATTTAAGCTACTATATTTAATTGTTTCCGGTGTGGCGCGGCCGGGTGCGTTGGCCCTCATGTAACGACAAGGCTAACTTGGTCGAAGAAAGCAGCCCTGATCCGCAGCCTACTGTTTGCCTCCAAATGAGAGCGACAGCTTGTCATACAGTACGTACGAAAATCCATGCACCAATAGTTTATCTACAAACACAATTATTTGCTCATCAAATGGAAACGGCAAAAAAAACTATGGATGTGTTCGTTTTCTGGGTCTAGCTGTCTCATAAAAAGAATTTTACTATTTATGTGTACTTAAATAAAGTTTAATTATAAAAGAAATTACATGTCCCTAGACTAATTTACAAGACTGAATCTAATAACGTTAATTAAGTCTTAATTAGAAGACGGTTACTGTAGCATCACTTTAACAAAACATAAATTAATTAAGCTCGTTAGATTCATCTCGAAAATTAGTACCAATCTATCAAAATGGTTTTGCCATTAAATTGATCAAAATATTTATAAATAATAAAATTTTCTTTGATGTGACTAAATTTTAGAGCGGAAACGAATAGGGCCTGTATCAAGACAGAACGAACAAATAAATAAATAAGAGTATTGTTCAGCCCTCGACGCGGAAGGCTGCTTCTACTGTTATTCTGATCTCTGATCTGACAACATGCATGCTTATGAACAGAGTACAACGACTAGTCTAAAAGCTTCAAAAAGGCTGCCCAGAAAATAACAAAATGAAATGCACAAGTCAATCAAAAAAAGTTTACGCAGAAACTAATAAAAGCCGAACCAAACTAAGCTAAGCCAACCTCTGCCTAGCTACCTAGCCAACATTTCTTCGCACCGGACAATCCTGCAAGTGCAAATAAGCTATTACATCAACGACTTGAGCGACCGTGCCTTCACGGGCTTCCTCCACCTCTTCTTCCACCCGTTGTTCCTGTTACCGTTGCCATTCATACTGCGGCCAGGAACGCCAAGCCTGTAGTGGTCATCATCGCTGCTCTCCTCATCACACCCAGCGATCCCCGCCATGTCCTCACCGTCGCAGCTCGACTCGTTTTCATTAAGTGCAGCCTTATTGTCGGGGCCATCAGCAGGACCAGGAGGCTGCTGATTTGTAGCAGAATCGTCTCCGGCCAGTTCATCCTCCTCTTCCGGTTTCTGCTGGGGAACAAATTCATTCATGCCGCTGCTGGTTCTGGACCTCTTACTGCGGGACTGGCCAAACCCAGCATAGTAGTAGAAGCCCTCTGTTGCCCCAAAGTCATGTCTGGTCTTCTTCCTTCGGGGCTTGGAGGTGGTGGCTGGCTTAGACTTGGAGGTGGTGGCTGGCTTAGACTTGGAGGTGGTGGCTGCCTTGGAGATAACAGGTCGTTGCGGCACCTTCTTCGCCTCTGCTGCCAGGGCAACGAACTCGGGGTTGAGGTAAGGGCGCTTCTGATATAAGTGGTACTCACAGAGGGAGTTGGGTTGGCTCACTGACCGGCGGCAGTACCACCGCCTGCCGTCATTCTTCTTGCACATATAGCTCGACTGTTTCACCTCCTGCTCCACCTCTTTCTCCATGGGCTCACTTTGTTTCTCTTGCTTGCTCACAGCCATCTTCTTAAGCACCTTCCTCGGAGCTTCATGCTGTGGCTGAGTGGCGTCCACTGTGCCAGCGCCCGCAGCCTGCTTCTTCTTCACGGAGGCGACAGGCATGCTGCTGGCCGTGAAGAGCCAGCTAGCCCGACAGGTGACCGAGACGAAGTACTTGTCTACGAGGTCATCCTCCACCTAATAGACGAAAAACAGGTTAATTAATCGACGCAGAACGAGGCAAAGAAGTTCACAACACACGCCAGCACACCAAAATGTGGGCGCGGATCTAGGGTTCGACCCGACCGCCGCCGCCCCGACGATTTCAGCCATTGCTGCGCTGAGCCCCCAAATTACATCGAGAGAAGTGTAGCTAACGGCATGTGGACCCCGGCCAGATGAATCCCTCCCGCCGGCGCCGCTCGATGCTCAAAAATCCGTAAGCGCAAGCGAACCCTAGAGACGACATGCATGAACCAGACCGAGCTAGCAGCTAGACCACTACGAGAGCGACGAGCCAGCGAGGCATGGACCTCAAACAGAGCGAACAGGGGGAGGGTAGCGGAGGGGAAACCAGGGAAAAGTGAGGAGGAAGGGAGCGTGCTGACCTGGGGATCGGAGATGGAGAGCTCGGAGATGAGATCCCATGGGGAGCGGCTGAGCTCGCAGGTCTCCACGGAAGAGGCAGTTACAGGGCTCGCGTAGCTGCTCCCCACCAAGGATTCGGGCGCCGAGCATGGCGCCTGGAACGGCATCGGCAGCGGCGTCAGGGGCTCGAATGGATGCGCCACGTTCGGAGCGCAGGCTGCAGGGATGGAGTAGGTCGAGCCGAGGAGCCGAGAGGCGCTCTTGCGGATCCGCATGGCCGGAAACAGGAAGATCTGCTGGCCTGCGGCGCTAGGGTTTAGGATTTGGGTGACCGGGAGGCAGGGCTGGAGGTGGGAGGAGGAGGCGAGGTGGAACGGAAATGGACAGAGAGACGGGTGGGCTTTTGTTTTTGTTTTGGTTCTTGGTCGCGCTCGCTGGCGTGGTGCTCTGCTTCGTCTCGTGCGCTGCGAGACCTCGCGTTGCTGCTACTGGATCCCGTAATATTTTCCTGGGGTCATTTATAGTGATGGGTGCGTGGGCCCATTTCTGCAGTGACTAGGAATGACAATGGGTATATCCGAAATCTGTAGGGTAAAAATCTATTAGGGTATGAAACATATATTATGTACCGATCAATTTCAAATTCATATACCATATGGTTCTATCCATAGTCATATTTGTGTAAACAATAGCACAATAAAATAAGTTTATCCATATTTATGCAAACAATAGCCAAAAAAAAAACTTTAGCCATAGTTGTGCAACAATAGCGCACCAAAAATATGATTCGGCCACTTTCGACCACATACAAGTTCATATGAACAACAAAATATGTGATAAATCTTTGTTGTACTGTTTTATTGTCTTCTAACTACTTAACTAGTTAGTGGTTGATGAAGTTATATGATAAAACAGAGTCATATACAAGCTTAAATTGGAGGGAGGGTAGTTTGATCATTTAGACAATTCTCTCTCATAAATCATTATTATATTAGCTTAAGCGTCTTTTTATCAAATAACTGCAATTGAAGAGTGCTTTTCAGCAAAAGTAAAGATTGAGTAGTGCTTTGTGGCAAATATCGCCATTGAAGAGTGCTCGCTAGCAAATTTTTCCTTATGGTTAATAACGTGAATTTGTCATTTTTGTTGTAACTCTAATGCTCTATCAACACTATAAAAATGGATTAGACTAATATATGACCTTATATTATGTATGTGTGCTATACAAAAATTCTTATTAATTGCTAAAATTTATTTATCTATTAAGAATTTATATGAAACATCACGGATATGAAAAACCCGCGGGTACCCGATTACCCGATGGGTATGGGTATAAGGTAAAACTTTAACCCGTCACGGATATGGGTATAGTTTACTTCCGATGGGTATGGATGACTAAAACCCGATGAGTTTGTTCCAATTGCCATCCACCGACTAGCCTACGCTCATCCTAAAACGAGTAATCCTTTGCCATTTCACCTCTTAGATCATGGCTAGTGGTTTCGTCTCGCTGGCGAAATGCACTTGTTATGTCACATTTAGCCTTCACAACATCCCGTCCATATAATAGAGGTAGCTATTTGGCTATGGAAGAGACTGATTGCAATAAAAAACAAGTACTTAATGTCAAATGCCAACATGTAGATACAATAGAATGTGATGAAGATCTTTGTGGCCATATATGACATACATAAATCTCATATTCTTATTCATCTTCCAAGCATAGTGTAGCTGGATGACTCCTCTTGCAGTAAAAAACTAATTTGTTGATCAGTTGTTAAGTCAAAATACTCCCGAACATGCAGTTTGGGTGTATATTGATAGCCAGGGCGAACATATTCTAGCAAAGCAGCTTGTGCTTCGGAATTGACTCCATAATTTCCAGATCACAAGATGTAGGAAAACCATGATTTGAAACCGCCTGTGCTGTACAAATGTATTCCTTAAAGTACACACTATCATGACTGGAATTCAAATCATCCTGAATGTTGAAGTTGGAATTATGAATACATTCCTCAAAAGTTTGATCCGGAAGAAAGTCGCTGCCTAGCATCCTAGCTACAATCTCCTCCTTCCAAGCAATGAGGTGGTAGCTGTGTTACTTTTATTTTGCAGTAAAAGTTGATGTCCCTTGACACCGGCTGCCATCTCCCAATTCTAATCTTCCTTTTATTTGGCAGCCAAAGAGAAAGCTTGCCACCACTACTAGTGTTTATGACACTCTTACGTACCCGAGTGTTACCGAAGACACCTAGAAATGTCCGTTCATCATAGTTGGAGTAAAGGGTGAGGCAATCTGGATCAGCAAGATCAAAGCCCCGAAGAATACCGGTCTTGATGGCATTTGCATTTAAAGTAACACCATACACTTGCTGGATCACAATGCCTTGATTTCCGAGAATCTGCATCATTCGAATCACGTCCGGACTGCACTCAAGAATGCGGTAGCTAGCATCCGGTCGTGAGTCTTCACCGAAAGTAGCGCCCCAATCCGTATCATAATCCGGATTGGTGCTACTTCCATCCGAGAGCACTTGACCGAAGTGGTCGCACAAGAAACCTTCCTCTTCGTTCACACCGAAGGGAATGCCCCCAAATTGCTCGGAGCGGATTATCACTGTCGTCGAAGTCGTCCATTGAGGCGACGGTGGGGTTGGCAACAGATGTGCTTGGGATGGTTGTGATGACGAGGACAAGTTTTAGGGGAGCAAGCTACAAAAGCAAACCGAGCCGGCACATTATACACCTTCCTCATATGGTGAACCATAAATTACTACCAACTTCCAACTAAGGCCGGTTTTCCTATCTCGTAATCAGCACTCGAAATAGAATACTTATGTTTTTCTCCTACCACAACTTGGTAAAGGTCATCTCTTACACCTATTACGATATCTCATGTTGTGCCAATGGTCGGCAACAAGTTCTAACTAAAAGAAAAACAATTGCTTAGCTCCTTTAAGAAGCTAGGGTGGAAATCTACTTTCTTAGTCTCTTGGATCCCTATAAAATCAATTCTATTGTCTCTAATGACCTTTGCAACCATGTTGCACATGCCGCTTTATTGAAACCTCTCACATTCCAGTAAAAGACCTATCATTTTTTATGTCTAGTTTTGTTTTTTTCTATTAACTACTACTATCCACCGACAGATCCTCCTCGGATAGATTTCTATCACCCAACCGGTGGCCACCCATCATTTTGGGGGTTCCAAGCTCATCTCCCTATGTACTACAACTTTCCCTACTCTTACTATCTAAACCAACTTTTTCACTATTCTTACTTTTACAATTAGGGTGCTTACAAGTATAGCCATAAGCCTCTTGTCCGACTTTATCTACTTTTTGCATGTTATATACTACATCGGACTCATTGTCTCCCTAGTTTTACCAATCTTAAGCCCTACTTTACTTGCCACAACTCCGATATTAGCATTTGAAAGATAGGAGCTAGTTTTAGATTTTTTCCCTCCGACTAATTCTTACATCTATCTCTTCCATGTTGTCCTTGATCTTCCGAGCCTTAGCTTTTTATAGCATTGAGATACCATCTTGAGGATTGCTTTTGGACCTTCTGTCTGCCATCACAGGTCCCCACTTTTGCTTTACCGCTTTAGCTTTCATCCCCTTTTTGTTGTCTCTTTCTTCTTCTATCCCTCCTTGTTGCTATTTCGGAGCTCTTCCTTCCTTCCCTATTTCGGATGACTCACTTGGTAAACCCTCTAATTTCTCCTCATTCCGGTCATCCTCGGTCTCAAATTGAAACAAGCATTTAGCTAACTATTTTGGTATGTGGGTCATTTCCTCCTCGGATTCCTCATTATCCGATTGTGCCAACTCCATCTCTCTTAGCAAGTCAGCACAAGAGTAATCTCCCATGTTTGCCTTACCCTAGTCCACTCTGTCATAATCAAATAGTTGAGTCCAACCAGTCATTGTTTTTTGTCCCGTGGATACTTTTCCTCATTTGCCGACTCCATGTGAACCTTGCTGGTCTCCATCCTTCTTATGTTCTCTTGTTGGGGTCCTTGTTTGATCTATATCCATTTTGTATTTGTCCATTCCATCCGAGTCTCTCGGGTCATCTAAGTCATCAGCATCATCATCTTTGTAAGGGTCATCTCCATTGGATTCTGACATCTCTATTCCTTCTGTTTTGATACTCACCACAAACAAGTCATCATTTAGCTCTATCATCCTTGACTTAGGAATTTTCTTTGGGTCTCTCGCACTTGATTTTGAGTCTTGCCATTACATTCCAATCCACTTCTACCAACTTCCCAAGAGTAGAGACAAACCGCCTAAAGGTTTTCCAATTGCTCCATTTAGGTGGAATTCCCTACACTTGTATCCAGGCATCCTGCAAGCTAGCACATGGTTCTATTTCCCCTTTCCATATCTTTAGAGACACCATCGCACCTTCCTTTCCGAGTTGGAAAAATGTGTCGTCTGTGATCATCAAAGAAGATAGTTTCTTGTGTGGTGGATATCCGACCATATACTTGTACTCATCTGTCTCTCTCAAGTTCCATGGCCATTCTTTGTCAAACATTAGCTGCAAATTCTCTACTATTCCTTCCTGGTTTATCTCTCCTTCCTACACTCGTGAGTATTGCACAGTTCTCAAAGTTCAACCATTGCGGGGATCTACTTACACTCGTTAGACACATCAATATGGAAGAAGCCTAACCCTTGTCCCGCACTTCCTAAGTATTGGGCCATCCGAATTGGTTTCTTCCATTCCGGGCAATCCTTTCCAGCGTGGTTGGTTGTGTGACACACAAAGAACAACTTAGGTTTTGCACAATCGAACCGTAGTGACCCACCTCAAGCATAGTTGAAGCAAGTTACCTTAGCATTTCTCCCCGCCTTAGCCTTCTCTTCACCTTTATCTTCCTTCTGCTTATGCTCTTTCTGTTCTTGCCGACTTGTCTTAGCTTTCTTTTTCCCTAGTCCCGAGCTAGGTATTGGTGGTGGATCTCTTGGTCTCGGACCCCGCCATAGCGCTCTAGGCCTAAATTGATTTTGGAACGGCCTTAGATTCTACTCGGTAGTGCTCTTGCTCGGATGCGGCTGATTGGGATAGAAACCGGATGGCGGTGGAGGCCCTTGTCCCTAAAACTATGGTGGGGGAATCCCCATGGTGCTCCTCCCCTCCAATCCTCCCGGTGGTTTTCTCCCCTCCACTCCGACGATCCTCCGTCGAAGGATCCCTTGCATCAGCCCTGGTTCCTTCCTCGCCATCCCTCTCTTCACCACCTGCGCGTATGTACCTTTGTCTCTCCACACCCAAGCCTCCGTTATGAGATCTAGTTTCTCCCACTCATTCCTCTTGCAATTCTTCTCCTCCGGTTGGTGAATCACTCTCCTGATTTGTGTTAGCCCTTCCCGAACTCTTTTGTTCCACACCGCCGCCTCTCTTTTCTCTCGAACCCTACTAGGTGGGACTTTTTATAGGATTCCCACAACTGCTCAACAAAATTCTCAATTGTCCCCCTCCTTCTCTAGATTTTGGGCCCGCAACTGTTTGGAATCGGTCGCTCGCTGTCCCCATTGCCATTTCGCCATCTCGTCCGTGTTGAGGTCCGACGCGTGTCCGATTTCGAACTGATTTTTCCCTCGCCATTGCTCTGCCTTCCCCGTTCCGCAACCCTTCTTTCCCATCACGGAGATGGGGTTCCCCTTCCTTCGTGTGATTGCTTCCCCGGAGAGACCACCAGTGTCTGGATCCTTGGACCCTGGTGTCTCCATTTCCATCTTCTCCCTTCTCTCGAATACGAAAAAATAACGCGAAATTGTCGAATCAGCTCAAAAATATTAGGGTAAAACACTCACCTTGGTTTGCTCGATCATGTCCATGGATCTCCTCCGAGGATTAGTGGACAAGAATCACGAGATCTGTCTACGAATTGTTCACAAACTTTTTTCACCAAGCAGTTTCATTGGCAATATACCTTTTCTGTTGCCGCTAAAAATGCCAGCAGCCTTCGTTCTCCCTTCTCTCTCAATGTCCGCGCCTTCTAAAACTATGGTTGGTACTCCATAGTCATCACGAGTGAATTGCCCCCTACATGCTAAAGGACACTTCTCCTGGCACCAATGCATGCAATCTATGCTTTCTAGCATTCCAAGGAAACCACAAGCCTCATTAACCTGCAGTAAATGCTCTATATCCTCACATGTGGGGAACCTCAAATATTGTGGACCGAACACCTCAATCACCCCACATGCAAACTTGTCCAAGCATTCTAATGCAATGCACTTCACAATCTTTAGATACTCATAAAGGGCATCAGCAGGGGTACCATATGCAAGCACGCGCATGGCTATTGTGCACTTTTGTAGTGGGGAAAGACCTACTTGACCAGAACAATCTGTTCTATAAGTGAATTCGGGATACCACCGACGAGTTCATTCACAATGCGCATAAATAGGTGCCAATTCAGACAGCATCTAGTATACAAAACATACGCTCGAGATATATTGGTTCTGCAGCAAAGTAGTCTGCCACAAAATGTTGATGAGCACCTACATGATCCCTACAAATGCTCTTTCACTAAATTGACTCTTTGACACCCCACCAAAGATCCTATCCTTGATCTTCATTGGAAGCCTACTAGCAAAGGAGTCTAGGACACTCTGCTTCTCTCATGATTTTGAAGGGGCCTAGTTCATGGGAATCATCTGAATAGGATGATGAATCTGCCATAGAGGTGAGAATGAAGATGGAAATGGTTGACAGAATATGAAGGTGGGAACAAGCACTATATATACATGTGCTCCTGTTGCATGGTTATTTGGAATGCATTGTACTCTGGTACTTAGTAATCTCTTGCATTGTAATCGTGTACTATAAATTTTGTAGTCATGACTACAAAAAAATTGTACACTGTAATCTAGTATACATAGTAATCGCTGCTAACTATTGACTGCTTATTACTGACTGCACAGGAAAAATGAATGCATCGAGAGAACAATTTCGTCTTGGATTGTATGCAAATATTCAGCAGGGTTGTACCTTAGTTCTTATATATTTGGTCATAACACTTGTGTCTTTGCTTCAACAGCTCTCGACTACCGTGTAAAAAAAGCATCATTATATTAATATAACTACCATGTTTTAGTAGTAAACAGCATGCCCATCCGACTATTGCATCTCATCATAGTACTAGAAACATGCCCATCCGACTATTGCATCTCATCATAGTACTAGAAACATGCCCATCCGACTATTTCTCATAATAGTACTAAAAAAATTAAGCATTGAACTAAGCTACTCAAATTATTTAACAACCATGTTTAGTCTACACACAAGCTGCTAAAAAAAGATTATCCAAATTAGGTCTTGATGACCAGTTACCAAACATGCAACTCATCGAGTCTTCAATATTTGCAGAGGAACCAATGGAAGAAGGTGGCCAACGAGGACCTTGAGGTGCTAAGACAAGTGCTACACGTTACAGCCCAGGAATTGAATACAACATTGATGAGGGCGTGACAGTTTGCAATTCGATTTGAGGTGTCGATTAGGGAAGGATTTGAAGTGCTCTTCTATCTTTGGTTTCGAGGTGGCTATTGAGGATGAATGGGGCAAGGATTTGGGTGTTCAATCCTTCAATTTGGCAATTAGTGGTGAAGCTAGGGATACCGCGACCCGAATGCTATTTCAAAGGTTCACATGAGAATAAATTCAATGTAACATAGAAGTAGCAATAAAAAGCTTACCAAAGTTAAGGTTCCTATAATACAACAACATAATACTGTATATAAGCTGAAACCATGATCAAAATACATTTAGGACTACTAAAATACCTATTGAATCTTGATATCCTGTTACCATTTAAGAAAAACTAATTAGCATTTTGAATAAAGAGAACATGAACTATCAAATAAATGTAATGATGAAAATATGGAGTAGACTACCTTTTAATACTTGTGTTCTTTCATATCATTGAAGCGATAAACAACAACATCATTTGTTCCTGCTAAACATAAGAAATAAGGCAATGACTTCTGTAATCATCACCACCATGATTGAGCAAATTTGTTATCATAATTTTCATTGCTGAAAAGCACCTTTCAACTGTTGCTATGGCGATAAGTAACACATCACTAGCTTCGAAAGGCAGTATACCAAATGATAGCAGAGATGCATTCTTGTCTCCACCATTAATTTGGAAAGCTCACCAATAGTATGTATGTTCGAGAATTTAGAATTTCCTCGCACATCAATAATGTAAAGAGAAAGTTGATAGTTCAGTTCTCTCAATTCCACATAATGAAATTCATTAGGATATAATCATCAAACTCTCAACATTGAAGTCATGAAACCCATCTCTTGGATTCAAAGCAGCTGAACAAACAAGCAACACAAAAGTTGTGTCATTGAAGTGACTATCAAGCTCTTGTATTAGCCAATCAAGAACATCATTGAAGGTTTCAACTTCAAAATGATGCCTGTTTTTCTTCTTCTATTCTTTGGATGAATATTAATGTATGGTTCACTCATTTGCAATTTGGCAATACCATGTTTTTTACAAAATGCATATACTTCTTGTAGTAGTTTTTCCCACCCATTTCTTCCGAGCTCATTCAAATGGCTTCACTTGCCTTCATATAATTAATGGAATTTAGAATATCTTGTTATTTCCTTTGCAATGCAACAAACAAGGTATTTGTGATCATTTTAATTATCAACATTAGATGCAAGTAGAATACAAATGCAAAAGATTGAAAGTATACTAGAAGATTGCATGCTTGTTCTCTATGGCTTCCATCATTGTCATATTTCTCTATGACTGGAAGCACTTTCACAATTGTTGGGAACAAGTCAACCAAACTTTGAAGGGACTTACGAGTGAGAACTCCAACGAGTATCTCCAAGCCTTTGAAGACCTTTTTCTTGATTCAATCTTGTCCCAGTGTTGAGTGAACCACAATCCAAGGCCTTCTGCACTTCTTCAAGATTGAAAGCACAAGTCATGTCCTTTTTCTTTCTTGAGCAGCCCACCACATTCAACAAGGTGGAAATCTAACTAAAAAATTACTAATTGGTGTATTCTTTCCGACAACAGACCACAATCACTCACTGAAGTTGATGTGTGAAGTAATGCACATAATATGCTGAACAATTTTCTCTCATTGTCAAGGAACTCACCTCACAAGTTGCAAGCACCATCATATCCCCGACCTGCCACTTGCTTCAAGCTGAGCTTAAGTTTTGAAAAAAGAGAATAAATACATGACTTGAGGTTGGAAGAAGTTGCGTTTTTCACATGAACTAGTCCAACAAAGCTCTCTTCAACATGCCCACAATTATCAACATATCTTAACACGATTGCTATTTTGTTCCTTACAAGACACATCTCTAGATTCATCAATTAGCAAGCATAATACATCACCTCCCATGTTCTGAATAGGATAGAATCCAAAATCTATCCAAAACACTTGACAATATCTTTTTGTATACCATCGGACACCAAAAGACTATTTTCTACAACATCAATTGTAAATGCCTTTCTGTAAAGCTAGATCATGACCTACCAAACATTCAAGAAATTTGCTATAGTTTCCTTTGTTGTAGGATGTATTTGACTCATCATGGCCTCGAAAAGGCAATCCTTGCTACAATAGATATGCGTAGCAATCAATTGCACCATAAAGTCGAATAAAAATGCATTGTTACATGTTTCACTCTGTTTGTGAAGAGAAACATCAATGTGTGTTTCCCATTGCAACAAAGCATCACAAGTTTTCAATGCTACGTTGTGAGGGATGCTAACATCACCTACATGTTCCTTCAATCTGTCTTTGTTATTCCAACACTTCCAACCGTCTATGACAAAAGACTTGTATTCAACCTTCCTCTTAGTATGTCCTCTCATCAAGAAAGAAGTAAAACAATAAGCTCCGTCTGCAGAACTCTGTATACTCATGCCAACTCCCAAATTTATCAAACCATTCGGGGTTGAACCTTCTATTTCTATCCCCAATCCAAGTCCAGGGAAAAATTAAGAGCACGAGGTTGACAAAGTCCATTTTCTAAGTACTTTTATCTTACCTTAGCTCTGAGATTTAGGATGGTGTGCTCTTATTTTTTTCCTTTTCCCGGGATCAAATGATCCCCTCTCCCCTATTGATAACTTTAGGAGCTGAAATTCTAGTATTGCTCTCTCTCTCTCTCTCTCTCTCTCTCTCTCTCTCTCTCTCTCGTTGACAAGAATTATCAACATTGTTAGTATTCTCGGGTGCTTTCCTATTCAACCATCTTTCCATAAGCTTACTTGACAAGATGATTTCGAAGACACCCCAATTGCAAACCCTAACCCTATAATTTGATGGACAAGAGTAGAATCCTTAAGCAATAAATTAAAACGCTACCTGTATGCTTAAAACAATTCACCCTTACGAACAAAAATTATGAAGAAAATAGTTGCATACCGTCGGTGGCATCCCACGCGGTTATGTATTAGGGAAACCGAAGAATAGAGAGTGAATAGAGAAGGAAAAGGATTGAAGGTACGAGGAAGGATTCCCGCAAGAAGGCACACCGTTGCAGGAGGCAACGATGGCGAGTAGAAGAAATAGCCGACAACCACAACGCCGACGACCTTGGATTTGTGGGAGTGCATCTGTGTGTGGTTCCGTGTTTTCTTTCCCTCATGAACGAAACATGACGGAGCTGCTTTGTTTGTAAACGCATAGAGTACGATAGATGGGTGGAGGTTGCCATTGATGCATGTTGGGTCCTGTGTGGATGGGCCTACCAAATTGGTTGTTGGAATGGGTCTGTGCACAACGAAGCCTGCATAGTGTGAATGCTTGGCCTGTTGGACTTGGTCTGTGTAGTGTTGGGCTGGGTGGTGCATGCACATGTGGTGAATTATTGATGCTAATCACTGATTTTTTATTTATTTCCAACCTGATGCCATTGTAGTCAGGACGACCAACGTTGCTTCACTTGTGCCTCTACTACAATAACCTACTCCCTCTATCTCGGTTTATTTGTCATTCTAGATGCGAGTTTGAATGCAGCCTGACGTCACACACGAGACATATGCTGCTTTGTTATACATGCATCAGTCCACGAGGCAATGGGAATTATAGCATCATGGATTTATATACTTGCTAACAATGTACGGCTGATGATGAATATTATCATGCTTACATCGTTTTTCAAAATGGGCAACGCGTATCCTATGAGAACCATGTTTGTGTGAGAACTATAAAAACTTCAATCTAGGTCACATGATCTTGATCCAAGGGGAACGCATAGAGAGAGGTGAAAGGGGAAATTTGCAAAAGTATGATTAAGTGGGCGGTGATTTTGTAAATTCCCCTTCTCACCTGAATTCATGTGTCCTATCGGATCAAGATCAAGTGATACAAATTAGAGTTCTCATAGTTCGACACGACCCTGATTCTCATAGGATATGTTATCTTCATAATGAGCCTAGCAGTGACCAAAGAAATCTTCCTTAGCTATAGTGTTTTGGATATTTTTAGCTATTGTTCATGAGCTCATACGCCCTTACAAAATATTTTTTAGCAAGATATACAATGTGGGCCGCTACTAAAAATTAACTCTTTTATGGAATTATTTGATAACCTTTTTGTAAAATATTATTTTAATGAAAAACATGTAAACATGTGTTTTACGGAACACTAGAATGTGTGTTTGTGTGTGTGTGCGCGTGGGCGTGTGTGTTAATATTTTTAGTGACAATTTATGAGCTTATTCACCCTTAGAAAATATTTTCATCAACGATGTACAATGTGGGCTCCCGCTACAATAAGAAAACGCAATTTTAGTGGTGATCCAACTAACAACCTGCTGCTAGAAAAAACAACTCAACCCACCGACCCAAAAACCTGAGCTACAAATATGGAACCCTAGATAATTCACACCTTGTTTCCTTTCCTTTTCCTCTCCCACTAGCTGCCACCGGTCTCTCCTCGAGTTGTCCTCCTCGTATTGTCCGCATCGCTCCCCTCCTTTGCATCGTCCTCGTCTTGCCACCAAGCCACCACCCACCCATCGTTCCGCAACCATATTCAGCGATGAGGGTGTCACCCATAACTAGATCTAGCCTGCATGCAGGCTCGACGGTGGGGCAAATCCACCTCATGGAATGAGAATGTGGTGGGGATGTGATGTGGCAATTTCTTTTTAGTGGTGGTTAATGTTATCATAGTGTTTACTTTATTTTTTTTTCATTCCAGCACTTAAACAAAGCACATTATAGCAACATTTCAAAAATGAGCCTTGCAGCGGCGACCAAGAAATCCCCTATGGCTATAGTGTTATATATATTTTTAGCGATGGTTCATGAACTCGTCCGCTATTAGAAAATATCTTTAGCGATGATTCAGAGGGCCGCCGCTACAAAAGAAAAAAAAATCACGTTTAGCAACGGTCCACCTACCAGCCTGTAGCTAAAAAAATGACCCAGGCCATCGGGCCCAAAATCTCGTGAGTTACTATATATATATATATATATATATATATATATATATATATATATATATATATATATATATATAGGATAATTCTATTCTACTCCCAGGTGTAGTTACTCCCACATTCAAAAAATCACCTTGGGTATGTGTACATACCCATTTATCATTTTGAGTATGTACACATACCTAAAATAAGAATTTTCAAAATGATAAGCATGATTGTTTTTTTTGTGAAAATCTTATTTTTATGCACCTTGTTATATGTTGCATTTCCTACATATAGAAAGGAGTGTGTACATATACTTGATTTATCCTCTTTTGAAAAGGGAGTATGTTGACATACCACTTTGGAAATTCAAGTATGTGTACATACTTTATTTAGAAACCTCAAGTATGAAAAGATACCCTCTAATTTGTGAGATATACACATAGGAGTAATTACACCTGGGAGTAGAAAAAACACTTCCTATATATATATATATATATATATATATACATATATATATATATAACCCCGCGCTAATGGGCACCCTGGGTACTGAATAGTTATTCAGTACCCGAGCCAAATTAATATAAAAGCCTAACAATGCGGCAGCTAGGAGTTGCCATGTGAACCAACACTTATTCCATGCATATTTTTTCCAGTTTCTACAAAATTACAATTTTCCTCACATCCGATTTGCAAATAGTTTTCACCAATAGGTTAGTATGACTTTTGTCCACAAAAGGAGACCTGTCATGACAAATTTCAATAGAATATATATTTTTACCGTTATCATATCAAGATATTACGATTAAGATGAAGCACTTTCCTTAGTAATAATGGGGCTCACAGGAGCCATGCACACATATTAAAAGGTAACCCCTTTTATTGTAGAAATTTACTTCTCTAATGGCAAAACTTTCCTTAGTGCACGGGTAACATGAGTATAGATGTATACTCGTAATAAGACAGGGATATATGCAGCAAGGCTTTTCCTCTTAAACTCTCAGACATTTACTATTGTGTGATGAAAATTCTTCATTGAGTCAAGAAGCTAGTTTCTATGATTTCCCGATATTGAATGTGCAATCTCCAATTGAAGCAATAAATATTAATCTCCACGATCATAAAAATGATCCATGTGACTATTTCACTAAAGATATTTTGTGCCATGTCATCCTCCTACTTAAATTATAATTAAAATGAAAGAATTATTAATGAGAGGAAACTGCTATAAGATAAGTGAACACTTTGATATGTCGTTAGTTATTAGAACAGAGTAGGTTGTTCATTCAACACACATAATCATAAAAAGTACCCATGTACATGTTGGCTATTTTATGATTATAGTTCATAAGTTTATTTTAGTAATTATGAAAATTCACACGCATACTTCAAGTCACATATTGACTGTACAAACCTATTGGAGCAACCATAAATTTAATAGCTTCTAAGTTCATGCACATGGCCATAATAGTAGTTATATTTTAGGGCTACATAAAAACTTTGTTTGTACTTATAGCTTCTAACCACACAAGTTTACCTTGATAGTTGTAGGAAAGGTTTTAACTATGAAGGCTTTTGACCATAATACTAGTAATATTTTACAGTTATATAAAAATGTATTTATAGGCCTATTAACTCGTCATTGTAAACTTGTGTGGTTCTGGGATGATTAAGTGTTGTGATCATAAAAATTATAATATATTATGCTTGTATGAACATATTTTTATGGTTCATATGTGACTTTGAGGAAGATATAAGCACAAATGATTTACAATTAATAATGTTTTTGTAGCTGTAACAAGTACCATTTGGTTGTGTAAAAACTCTGTTGTCTAAACTCTTGGGATGTTTGCAACTAATCTTCAATCCTTCAGGCTGCAACTTATGATTTTTTACACTTGCGATTGTGTCTCTCTAATTTTTGTTCTTCAGACCCTTTTACACTTAAGTTTTGAGGCTTTTACATGTGAAAACCCGTCCCCATTGACGGAACTTAGTGATCATGAGTCAATATGCCCATAAAATCTTTTCACTAAATCATAAATTATTTATTAGTTCGACCATAACCTTAATAGTAAAAAAACTCTGGAAACCATAAGATTTGTGATTCAGTTTATATAGGAAAGTGTTTGAATGTATGTATTTGTTGTTATCCGAATAGGTTTTTACGGTTGAGAAGTGACTTAGTCACCTAAGTAATGGTGCAGAAACACGCACATATAAAATCTACTTCCGTAACTGCATATTATTAGACATTAAGTCATGAATTTGATTTACGTAGATCATATGCGGAGATGTCAAATGAGTGACTTACAATCGATTGAAAATATCAAATCATATAAACATTGGTTCATAGTAAAAATCATGGAATATCTTTGAGCAATCAATACTTATTACCGGAACATAAAATTAGTGATGTAAAATAATAAAGTGCCAACACATTTGATTGTTCATCTATGTTCAAAGCATAAAAGCTATAGATGTTAAACTATAAATTCTGTGCGGTATATGCCATGAAGATAACAAATGTTTTTGCTAAAATAATAGTGACTCTAGATCATAAAATTAACATATGGTTACTCATAAAAGTATTAGTTCAGAGCATAAATATTAACATAGGCACACATTTCTTTCAAATTAGCTGGTCTAATAATTTAGGCTAAAAAATTCTATGATCTGTATATATGAAGATTATTGTTCTTCAAGAATAAATAGTAGTGCTACGAATCATAAACCTTTAAATCTTAGTCGAAAGCTAAATTGTACAACTCTTATGAAGATTATTGTTTTAGAGCATAAATACTAATGCTACGAATCATAAATTTTGAATGTTAATTATAAAAATTATGTTCGCTATCATTAATAAAACACTTCATAATTTTGTACAAAAAAAATGCATCTTGAACATTGCGGTAACCATCTTGATACACCCCATAAAATACAAGCATGTATTCTCACACTTGCAATGGAGGCTCATTATTAATGTTAATTGACTTTTTTGCCAAGTGTTTGAGATTTTTACAAGTCAAATATCATAATCATTAAAATATCACGATGTTTATCTAAAATACTCTTAGTTTTTCTTTTGTGTGATAACTTACAATGCTTTGCAAGAGTGCGCAATTTGACAAATGTTACCTGGTCATAAAAAGTATATTTTCTAAATATAAAAACTCTCTTATCATAAGTCTAAAAGGTATTGTGACTGTAATATGTACTGTCTATAACTGTAAATCTATCAATAAAATTATACTTAGGGACCGTTTTTTTATAATTTCAGGCTATGCTAAGAAAATATGACTACTTCTACTTAAACAGTCTTAGTTTTAATGATCGACTACATCTGGAGTTTTACTATCAGACTACATATGGTACACTTCTAAATTACAACAGCTCCAATTATATGAAATTTGTCATATTGAACAGCTACAGTTTGGAAGTATATTTGTTTTTTCCTCTGCGAATAAACTGACTACAAGTGCAGGGTCTAGTCCGCTGCCTGCATTTTTCTTTTCATGGAGTTCTCTCAAATCTAAAATACTGATCATTACAGTTTGAAACAAGGTAATTTGTGCCAAATATATATTGGATATATCATTGTACATTGATTCAAACAAAGGACCACACGATGCATCATGATTCATTTTCCAGATCACTGAGATGTTCCTCCAACGCTAGATCAAATTGTTAGCTGGTTGATCCATCCACAGCCCAGCACACATCGAACTGGATCACAGACTGGTCGGCACCACCATTAACATGCTACCGCCAAATAAAGATCCAGACATGTCAGCTTGTCCGTCCTTCTGTTCTCAAAAGAAATTAGATGCGAATTAGATACTCACTGAATTGTAAGTAGGGGGCTAGTAGGTGAAGATGTACACAGCTGGTAACCGGAGTGCCATGAGCCCCAGCCATTCACCAGATGTCTCCGCAGCTTGCGTCCTCCAAACATCTGGATAAGGTGGCTCCTCATGATCGTGGATCCTCAGCCCTGCGTACAAGCTGCAAATTGTGCATACAAGCTGCAAATTATGTTGTTTATATAGAAGCGGAGAGTCTGGGAGAATAAAAGGAATTGTTTAATACGGCAATGAAACGCTATGATTTTTTAACCATAATATCCCCACAATTAAGGGTCATTTAATTACTAGCAAATTATGCATGCGTGTGTGCTATGAATGGCCAGCTGGTTCGTGGAATAAAGCTTACGTGAGGTTGGACTCTGGACCTGGGTACTGAATAGCTTATTCAGTACCCAAGGTATAGTATAGGAGTTCTATATATATATATATATATATATATATATATATATATATATATATATATATATATATATATATCAAATCCTAGCTAGCTCACACCATATTTCCTTTCCTTTTCCTGTGCTAACAGTTGCCGCTAGTCTGTACTCGAGGATGACAAGGCTAGCATACAATCGAGATTAACCTCCTACTCACAGGAACCATGAGAAGTTCAACAACATTCACTACTAGATTTAAAGCCTATAGTGTCGGGCAAAAACGCCCTGTAGTATCGGGCTTTTTGTCCGCTACTACATTGCCGTTATTAAAAATAGAGCAGTTTTAATAACGGTCATTCCGCCCACTATTACTGAGGTAGAGGAAAAAATAAAAAAAAGAAACAGCCCGGGTTGAGCCCAGCCCAGCGGCCCGTTGGGACCTGCTGCTCGCCGGACCCGGAGCCGGGCAGCCACCTCGCCAGATCCGGCCGCCACCTTGCTGGATCCGGTGTCGGGGAGGGGCGCTGCGTGGCCTCCTCGCCGGATCCGGTGCCGGGGAGGGGCGCGGCGGGGCAGGGTAGTGGACGCGGCACGGGGAAGGTCGGCGGAGGCGCCGCCGGGGAGGAGGCGGTCGGGGAGCGCGTCGGGGAGGAGGTGCCCGAGGAGCGGACCGTCGGGAAGGAGCGCCGGGAGGAGGCCGCCGGGTCGAGGTCGCCGGGGAGATGCACCGTGGAAGGGGCAATAGCGAGGGCCGTGGGGTCGAGCGTTGGGGATGAAGGCGGCCGGGGAGGATGCCGTCCGGTCGAGGCCGCTAGGGAGAGGCGCCGTGGAGGGGGACGGCGACGAGAGCCGCCGGGTAGGGGGTGGTCGGCGTGGGGGAGAGAGAGAGTGGCGACCGACTCGAGATGGAGGGGAGGGACAACTCTAACTTAGAAAAAATTTGTAACCCTAGGTGTGTGTGTATATATATATATATATATATATATATATATATATAAACGGGCTGATGGGCTTTGAGTTGGGCTGGAGGAGGTATAATAATATCGGGCCTAAGATGATGTCATTGTGCCCGCTTTTGCTGACTTTTTTTCAATATCGAACAACGATGACGTTATTGTGCCCGCTACTACTGGTCATTTTCAATACCGGTCGTCGCTGATGTCATCACCGCCCGCTATTACAGTGGAGCCTGTAATAGCGTCGCCCACGATGACGTCGGCGACTACGCATTGTAATAGCGAAAAATTTTGTGCCCGCTATTACTGGAAAATGCAAGATGCTATTGCAAACTTCTTTTGTAGTAGTGATTTTTGGAGTCCAACATGACCCATGGGAAGTTCAACAACATTTTTGGAGTACAGCATGACCCATGAGAAGTTACAACATTTTTGGAGTCCAACATGACCACTGTGTTTAGCACGAGTTGCCTCCATTTTGAGTCCCATGGCACTGCTTTGCCTAGGGAATGCCTGAAATTAAGCCGACCTATTCAGTGTTTCCAATGAACCACCAGGAACAAACAACCACATATGGCCATTGTAGTTGGCTAGAGTAACAAACTCATGCAAATCCTCGTGTCGTACAAGTCGTTGTCCTCCTTTGTGTCGTCCTAGTCGTTCCCCCAAGCAGACCCTCGCACTGTCTTGCGACCAGATCTGGCTAAAAGGGCGTTACTCACGATCAGATCCAGCCTGCATCCAGGCGTGGTCGATCAGATCCAGCCTGCATGTAAATTTTGATGATTTCTTAGCAGCGCTAGTCTATGTTTTCCTCAGTCATATAGTGGGTGACTACAACCTTTATTGTCGCCCTTGATTTATAGCTAGGTAGATGTAGCCGAGATCTTTCATTCATTGGCTAGTTTTTTTATTGTCTCTATAGAGGCTATTTGTCGTGATGAAATGCAGCTTCAAACATGTTTGTAGCAACACTAATTTTATTTCTTTCTCATAAATGTGTAAAATATCTATGGTGCAGTG
Organism: Chloris gayana; assembly: GCA_031894775.1. NCBI lineage: Eukaryota > Viridiplantae > Streptophyta > Magnoliopsida > Poales > Poaceae > Chloris > Chloris gayana. The sequence continues at coordinate 87,964 of JAUNZO010003707.1, forward strand.
ATTATCGTGGAGCTTCTAGAAATAGGCAAGATAAAGTGACACCATTTTCTTTTGTTTTCATTTGCACAACTTGGAACAAGACCCTCACACTCACCATATTTTCCCCTAGACAACTCGAAATATTGGAAAACATATTCATAACCTATTTGTATAATTTTTTATTAATATTTAGATATTTTTTTGTAAAGTTCAGTGAATGTTTTAATAAATCATATATATATATTAAAATATATATAACTCTTTTATGAAACTAATGATAAGTCTTTTGAATATATTGTTTTAATGAAAAACATGTAAACATTTGTTTTATAAAACACCAGAATATGTGTGTGTGTGTGTGTGTGTGTGTGTGTGTGTGTGTGTGGATATCTTTAGTAATAGTTGGTGTTCTCATTTGACATTAAAAAATATTTGATCACCTTTTTCTAAAATATTATTTTAATGAAAAACATGTGAAACATGTGTTTTACATAATACTAGAATATATACGTGAGCGTGTGTGTGGCCTATATTTTTAGTAGCAGTTCATGAGCTCATTCACCGTTACAAAATAATTTTTAATGGGTTGCCGCTATATTTTTAGCGACAGTCTAACTAAAAGCCTGCTGCTAGAATGACATCTCAACCCACCCGACCCAAAAATTCGAGTTACTATATATATCAATCCTAGCTAACTAACACCCTATTTCTTTTTCTTTTCCTCTCGTTGCAATCGCAGCCACACTCTTCTTGAGTCGTTCTCCTCGTGTTGTCCCCATCGCTGCCCTCCTTGGTGTCTTCCCCATCATGGCACCACATAACCACCCTCGCGTTGTTCCGTGGCCGGATTCGGCTACGAGGGCATCATCCACAACCAGATCCTGCTTGTATGCGGGCACGTCGAAGGGGTGAATCCACCTTGAGGAACGACAAAGTGGTGGTGATGTGATGGAGCCCACACTATTATTTTTTAATTTGTCAATTTAATTTTAGTGGCGGTCAATGTTATTATCATGTTTACTTTATTTTTTCTTCCAAAATTTTAAACAAAACAACATTATTGCAACATTTCCAAAATGAGCCTAGAGGTGACTAAGAAATCCCCTATAGCTACTGTGATTTAGGTATTTTTAGTGGTGGTTCATGAGCTCATATGCCAAATATAAAATATTTTTAGCGATGAACAAGTGGGCCATCACTACAAAAGAAAAAAGCACCTTTAGACTCATATCCTTTAATCCTTCATTGTTTTTTGGCAGATCATGAAATTGCCCTTTTCCGAGTAGATCTTGAAGCCCATGGAGTTAAAAAGCAACATGCCAGGCGGACAAGAACGTGATCAACTCCTCGAGTCTAAAGGATTGGAGCTTCAGGCAACGCAAGGCCCAGAATCTTTGATGGCAAGGTTTGTAGCCGTCCATTGTTTGTATATGCACCCTCAAAGTATAGGGTGTTACTCGATGGTTTTAGCGCTCTGTCCGTGTTTGTTGATTTCCTTCAGAGAAAAATCCGAGCTACGAATTTCCAGCTGTTCATTAGACAATGCAATATCCATGCTACTTATTAGCATTATTTATGGATTGGTTTTTATTTGAGGTTTTAGCAAGTTTACAAAATATATCAACTAGTCTAGTCATTTGGGATTCTGACAATGGTCTTTATATAGATTGTGAAACACACCTTGATTTCTTTCATCACATAGACGTAGGTGAAACTTTTATAAATACATTGTACAATTATTTGTGTGTCTATGAGAAATTTATGATCACAACTTTTCAAAATAAGTTGGTAGTAACAACTTTATTCTAAAACAAGATAAAAGTTTTACGGTCACAACTTAGTAGGCCCATAATTCCTTTTTCCTGCAACACTTAAAATATATTATCTTATGATCACAATATTTTTGTCTAGCAAAATAAAGGTTTTACTGTCATGATTTAACAGGCAAGTTTATATTAACGTAAAATATTTTGGTTTCCCAAATAAGATTTTATGGTGAAATAATAGTCACATATGAGGGTGTGATGGACCCTAATGCATCAGTTGTTATATGACTAATGATCAAAGAGATATAACTCTAAATGTAAGCACAACTGATGTTTGGCTTGAATCTCCCAAGGTGCCATTCGTTAGTATTTGTGTGTCCATCTCAACACTGGAGTGATCCTAAATGCCAGAAGTTAGAGATATATGAAGTATTGTACTCAGAAATAGTACTTTTGCGACAACAACATATTATTTTTCTTTGTCACAAACAGTACCATTTTATGATTGTATCTGATGATATTTATGCTCAGAATAATAGTTTGTGCTCATCTCATCGCTCAAAATAATTTGGCTGTACGGTTCTCAGAATAATAGTTGGCAATGTAATATTGTTGTGAGACAACTTTTCATATAAAATTTGTGCTCCCATTGTAACATCTTATATCCTAAGATAATGACATTTCCATGCTCTTGTGGGTTATCTGATGGTCAAGTCAAACTGGCCTGGTTATATAAGTCGATGCATCAAATTTCTGAATAACTACCTCTTTAATTTCTCAGAGAAAAATCAGCTCACTGGTAGTCATGCGCATTGGACACAGGTGACCATGATCATTATCTTAGCGCATAAGGTCAACTGCCAAAGTGCCAACCTCCAGCAAATGAAAGGAACTACTTTATGTTGCTAAAAAGTACCAGGAAGATTATGATGGCTGAAAGTTCCTCTCATGATGATTATTTTAATCTCAATATATTTCAAATTTAGAAGCTTCTAATTGTCTGTTGTAATAATATTTTAGTGTAATTGTATCTCTGGTAAATGGAGTGCTTTCTTAGGTAAACCATATTTGTGTAATGTGGTTTTGAGGGTAAAAAGTAAATGGAATATGAGAATGTACTGTCACATTTCTTTTTTCAAACTGCATCAGAGAGTAAGAGGTGTATTTTATTGCAATCACGACATGAGTAATGCAATAAAAATTGTACCAATTTATGATCAAGACTGAGAGGAATGAACTATATTGAAATCACAAAATGCAATTTTTCTATTGTGGCATCGACCGACATTATCACACATAATAATATTTGCTATTAGAGTACCAGCTTCATCCTAGATTGGCAAATTGCACGAGTAAGTGGAATTTATTATACAAATAGATCATTACTGTGTGGAAACTAATATTTATGTTCAAGCTAATATAGTCTGAAATAGTCACGATTGTTATGGCCTAACATAGTAATGTTTTCTATCATGCTAATCTTGTAGCCAATAGCTTAGAGTTTTTTAGTTCATTCTTCATCCTAGATTGACGAATTGCAAGACAGGAATTTGTGAAACATATAGTGTCGTTGGTAAATAGAAACAAATATATGTAATGCCAGACTAATCTTGTAGTGTGAATAAATGAGGTTTTATGGTCATGGAGAACAACATTTGCTATCAAGCTAATCTAGATACTAAACAAATAGTCAAGGTTTTAATTGTCATGTATAATAATATTTGCTAATAGAGTAACAAATTGTGGTGGCTATTATGGTTCACCGGCTTCATCCTAGATTCATATATTGCACTAGTAGATGGAATTTCAGATAAATATATATTATTAGTATAAAACGGATAATATATATTATCAGGCTCATATGGTAGCAAATAGTTAAGGATTTTCTTTTGTTCATATGAACATAGGTGAAAATACTATCAGGTTCTTTTAGTACAATAATATTTTCTATTATGCTAATCTAACGGCACATGGTTGAGGTAACTATGGTCACATACAAAAAATATTTGCTACATAATAAATACCTATAGTTTTAGGGCAGGGGCGGAGCTAGGGGAGGGCGAGCAGGGGCCTGCTGCCCCCCCCCCCCCCAATGCTTCATACACCCCTTCATTGAACATAAAAAATCACCATATAAATTGACCAAAAAATGAAATTGGGATAATCTGTAGCCAGCCATAGAATAGGAATTCTGTAGCCAGGTCAGACCACCGCACCCACAAGTGATCCAGAGTGCCGGACCACCCGCACGATTGCTTTTCCTCAAGCCGAGCCACAATCCCTCGTCTACATTTTTCCCTCCCTGGGCCGAGCCACGATCCCTCGTCTCCCCCACTATCACACCTCGAGTCCGATCTGCACATGACAAAACGACAGTTCTGATTTCGGCCTCACAGGACGGTTCCTTCATCGTCAACAATCCACAACCAGAAAATGAAATCACTCGTTTAGACGCCGTCGATGGACAGAGAGAGCATGGCGACGCCCAAATTAGCGGATGCTAGCCAAGAAGCCACCGTCAATGGGAGTGTGAAATTCCGATACGAGGTATGGATACGATGATACGGCCACCGATACGTGACTTTCAAAACAAAACAGTGGGGAACAGTAGGTAAACACTGTTCCGATACGGGGTATCGGATACGGCCGAGTTTTGGCCGTCGGCGTATCGGCGCTACCTAGATGGGAGTGCTTCATCTGCACAGGCCATTCTGCTGCCGCCTCATTTGCCGCCCTCCCAGTCGTCAAAAACTATATCATCGGGGTTGGTATCATCTGCGGTAAACTGCTCGGCATCTACGACGATTTTACAACCTGCACCAACAAATCCTTGAACTCCATCAGAGAGAAACATACTTCCGGCTCCGGGCAACAGGGCTGGACGAAGCAGTATGTATGGTCTAGCTGCAGTTCATCAACGCTGATATGTACTTGAAGGGTTCTTTGCCCTCTATCTTGCTCCGTTCTGGCGTGCAAAGGTCCTTTAATCATTGTGTAATCACAGAGTACCGCTTAATTTGGCTTCTGCTCAATGGCAGCTCCGCCCGAACTGATAAACATACCTAAACATACCAGGTCTGAGGGCCAAATCGATTTTATTTTTCTTTTTTTAGTCAGCTGGTGACACATCAATTGCGCATGTAGAGAGGAATTAATTAATTAAGAGCCGTGGAGAAGCATATGATTTCCGCATAAGGACATGTTGCAAAAGCGAGTGAGTTTTCATGCACGAAGCAAGAAAAATGGGAGTTTTACAAGCCAGGGGAATAAAAAAGGGGAACGTCCACCGATAGGCGTCCACTTTCGCGTGTTGAAAAAGGATACTTGTGTGATATGCATGCATCATGTCTCTCCTCAGGCTCACACTACACCGCCGCCAGGGAGCACACCGGTGCCAGAGGTTCGCCATTGTCGCTCCCCGAGCGCTGATTCATCCCAAGGTGCAGCAACAGTGCCGAGACTTGGATCGGGAGGATCAGATCTATAAGGCTATTTCCCACGGAAGGAGGTACCTAAAACATCAAATAGGTCTGTACAGGAAAGAAGATAGACTACCGGAATACTTCAATCTCCAACGGTGGTGACTCATACCCAAATCCATTCGTCGCCGGCTCGTCGGAAATCCCGCGCCGTCGCTTCGAGTCACACCCAAGGCCTCATCCCGGCCGCCTCCGGCGCTGCCGCAGGCGCCTCCCGCGCGGCCTCCACATCGGCACCTCCCACGCGACCCAAATCTCAGCGCGCGGCAGGGGTGGAGCGGCGCGCGTGGCGAGGAGACCGCAGGCGGCGCGTGGCGGGGAGGAGCAACGCGCAGTAGCGGTTGCGGGCGGCGGGGGCGCGAGGCGCGCGGCTGGGGAGACCTCGCAAGCGGTGGCGAGGGATACTGTGGCCGGTTGCCGGCGGCGGATGTCGCCGAAAAGATAAGGGTAGCTGCCTCCGCTGCTTCATTTGTGGGTAGCGACCCCTACGATGCGCCAAATGGGTATGCTATTTGGGTAACCCGTTGGAGAGGTGTTTTTACACTGTCGCTACCTATTTCGGGTTTAGGTCTCCATTTGGGTCATCCGTTGGAGTCAGCCTAAGGTACGTGTGTTCTTCCATCTCCTCTCACTAGCAGTGTGCCCGTGCGTTACTACGGGCGTGAACTCATAAATGTATACAAATTGTCGTCTCCGTATCATATCTCATGTTAATACAATTATAACAAGTAGATTACTTGCTAATGATACTTAAGTAGATTACTTGCTAATGATACTTAAATTTGTGACGACATTCCCAGGATGGCGACGACGTCTACGACGTAAATTAAAGATGTAAAATAAAATATTTCATAGAATGCATTTATAAGCAGGAGCTACATGGCTTAGTGATAACACTCGCATGCACTCGTAATTGACAATTCGATTATAGGAAAATAGTGCTTACTCACTAAAATATGTTGAGCAAATGTAACAGCTAAATTATAGGCCCTTGCCAATAAGACAACCTAACTTCATCTTGAATTTCTGAACAAACCTATGCATAAAAAATATAGTAACTCACTTTTTACCATACAGTTGGAATAAGTTCAGATATCTCGTGACAATGCGCAAGGTCAGAATTATACATGTTGCCAAATACTGCAACTTGTCCTTTGTTTCAACACTTTTCTTAACTTTCATTTACGATTCCCTAGCTAAGTTTATACATTTCATATGAAGGAACACCATTCAAAATATACATAACCATTGGATTATCATTATCCAATCACTCGATCAAACAACTAACCAAAGACGACCTGGGCCTTCACACTAAACGCTTCAATGTCAAACCAGAGGTAATCACTTGAAAAGTGTTCCTTGGCCTTTGATTCACTTTCATCCATGCCTAGTGATACTTAACACCATGACTTATAAAATAGGTAGAGAGGGTGAGCAACATGTTCACAATTTATTGATATAGTATATCTTTACTACTTGAAGCATTGATAATCCATGTGTTCACCAACTGAATGATGTTGTAAAGATCCAATGACAACTCATCTACTTGCATTGGAACTTAAAGAAAAACATTGCCACACGAGACTATTTAAGACGCATAATTTCCATAGGGGACCCACATTAACTAAAAAATAGAGAAATTGTTCAAGAATCGTAGAAGTCCTAAGCTCAATTATAACTTTAAGGAATGGATAGTTTTAAATAAATACTGAAATCATCTGTCCACAATACCATAATTTAACCAACCCACTGGAAAAGGAATAATTAGAAGGTGACAAGGTTCACAATACCGAAATAGAACTGGTTTCCATTTTAGTCAAAAAACTAATCAGCAGTCCGAGAAACCAAATGTGTTTTTTTTTTTTTTGAAAAACACCAATGGAACTGGATCGGAGTAGGTTTCTGGTTTTTAAAGGTTTTTGCAAAAACCCGTCTGATATTCATCCGTTTTCTGAACCCTGGATGGCCCACCAGGCAATATAGTTTGTAGTCAACACACATAATCTAACCAAAATTTAGAATGAGGAAGGCAACACAGTTTTGTACGGCAAAACAGAGATGCCTTTGATGTCCAGTGAGAGTGATTGGGTTGACACCAGTAAATGATCAAATAAAAACCCAGATGCAAATAATTGATCAACATCTTCATCCAAGATATCAGCACCCATGTTTTTCAAAAACCTCAAAATTTTTACTAAAGAAAATAGCAACCATATATCCCGGTTTGCTAGAGGGTATATTTGCATGTCATATTACTTAAAGCATCACTGTCTTCCACTATAAAGCAGCCTATTTGTTACCAGAATCTTGCCTAACATTTACATAATATAAGTATCACTATGCACTAAGACCGGATTAGTAAAGAAGTGATAAACAACCAGGAGAAGAGATAAAAGCACACAATTAATAGATTTGCAGGAATCATGTTACCAACAATTTTCTGATGAATACTTTAATAGCACACATAGATTGCCACCAGATCTCATTGCTTTTAACAGCTTATTTCTCTGTCTCCTTCCCATATCCTGCAGTACAATCTTCAGAATCACAGGAAGCAAGTTATTCCACAGGTTTATATATTTCAAAAAAAAAGTTATTAGCGACAATTAAAAAGGCATGCACTGATTTCCTGGTGAGAATTCAATGTAAATATGTAATCCATGAAGTCCATTTTTAATTGGCTTTCAAAAAAAACATGGTATCAGCTACCAAAAATGACAATATTCATCCACATGAATAACTGCTTGATCCAAAATGCAAACATGTATATTTTTCAATGACATTCACCACCACCTTATATCATCCCAAACAATAAAAATGAATTGCTCAGTAGTTCATCCTGCTCTACACGATCAAATGTCAGGATCGATGCTAATCAATCAGCCTAGTAATTAAACTACATGTTAGTTAAGAGAACTGTCACTGGATCATATGCATTGTATTAATGTGTAGCTAAAAACAGCCACAAATGTATATTTCTGCCCAATATCCTAGTTCCAGCCATAAAGTATTTTCCTGATATGTCTAACCTTGCGCATCTCATTTTGATACTCGCTTAAAAAAACTGTATCGCCAAAAGAACATATCGCTTTAAATCCTTCACACACCTATCTCCTGATTAATTGGATACACCTTCTCAGTCTAGAAAAAAATTCTTACCACACAAAGGACACAAAGGACATTCGAACACACAGAGCAAGGTAATACCCTAGGCATACGTTAACATATAATATGAGAGCATACAGGAGGAGGATCAGAATTAACCACTAAGTGATCAGCACATGCCGGCGCTGCTCCATTGGTCCAAGCATTTTGAGAAGCGGTCCGGTCCAGAACAGCTTCCAGGAACCTGCCCAAAAGAAAAAAGTAGAACAAGATCAGTACAACACCATCTGCAGATCTGACTGTTTTGTTTCAGAGATAAAATCATGCCACCTCTTGACTACAAAGCACTTGAATGTTTGAATTGTATCAAATGATTCAAATTAAAGAATGCAAGTTTATAGTCAATTTGTTAAGAGTGCAGTGAAGGTCATTTACAAACAAGGATTACAGGAGGCGCGCTGCCATGCTGGATCTTAATGTGGTACCCTTTTCAGGATTTTTGCAATGCTGCTCTGAATCTAGAAAAGTGAAAAGAGAAGAATATTACCAAATTTCCACAAAAGGAAATAAACGCATCATAACAGGGCAAAAAAGAACAATACTATATATCTGCATGTACAAAATGAAAGTTCAGTTTCAAAAATGTAGAAAAGACAGTGTGCAAATTATTTTTTCCCTTCAATATAATAAACCTACTGCCATGTGTGAAGTTTCCAAAATAGAGAAGCTATTATGTGCATATATCGTAACATGAACAAAAAGAAAATAAGCAGGTAGCAGTAGGTATTCAGGTTGTCTTGTATCGTCTCCCATTTGATCAAATAGCCAGTGAGTATCGGTGGAACAATTAACAAAATACAAGTATAGCTCCCTACCTGTTTCATGATGCAGGTAGGATAGTTCACTCACCTCCATGCTGGCTCTAGGAACAATACTCACTCAGATGAATGCTTGTTGCAAAGATCCCCATTGGGCATGAAACATATGCGCAATAACATGGCAAAGATGCATATAACGTTGAGTGTTTAATATGTAGGACAATATCTAACCGCCTATTCTTAATTGAAATAACTATATATTAGATAAGATGGCTAGTCATCGACAGGATGTTAATCTGCACCTGCAATCATTCACCGAATAAAGTGAAACTTGCAATCAATATCCCTCCACACGAAATTGAAACGGATTGGCATACAAAATGAATAGCAGGGGAGAGAGGATGCCGCAACTCACCCATCCGCGTCGTCAAGGTCTCTATCGTCGTTGAATCATGCCCAACTCACCCATCCGCATCGTCAAGGTCTTCGGTGGTGAGCTCGCGAGCTCGGCCCCTAAACCCTAGGGGACCATCACAGCCATCGAAGGACACCCGAATCCATCCAGCAGGGCTCTCCGGAGCGCGGTCGACGGAGCGAGCCGGGGCGCGTCGCGGTGCAGATTTCGTCCTCGGCATGGCATGGTTGGCCTTGTCGCGTCACGGATAAAACTCGTCCTCGACGGTGGCGGTCTCGTCGCGGTGCAGATTTGAGGGCGAGGTGAGGGAGGAGCGCCGGAGTGGGGTGGGGACCGGCGAGAGGCGAGAGAGGGAGGGGGACCGTCACGGGACGTGGCGGAGAAGGCCTCCTCTATGCGGCGCCCGATGAAGCCCCTCACAAGGCCGCGGGCTCGGGCAACGTCGGAGGAGGAAGAGGAAGAGGGCGTCCCGTTGTAGCTCCTGCTGGTCGGGGAGGTGACGACATGGCGCACGGGATGGATGCGGCGGGTGTGGAGAGGAGGCGGAGGCGCGGGGAGGCAAGCGCAAAGTGGAGGCGGCGGCGGCGGCTGTGGTTGGGAAACCCTAGCCACCTCGCTCGGCTCACCGGCGAACAACGGGTTTCGGGCGTGGGTGGATACTTGGAGAGCTGCGACTTACGGGAGCGACGAAGACACCACGAACTGCGATTTGGAGACGGAAGCGGGCAGCGGAGCGACGGTTTTACGTCGCAGGCGTAGACGACCTCACCAAAATTTTTAGATTGGGTATAG